>KV001989.1:24496-76188 GCA_001598015.1 Dorcoceras hygrometricum | reverse complement strand
AAATCTTATACAAAATTTTTATAATTTCTGATTAAATTTTTCGGAAGCCAAATATTATTTTTTGAATTTTAATTTACCTATAATTTAATTCATAATATATACCACTAGTTTTAATGAATAATCTTAATTTTATTAATTAAAAATTAATTTTTAATTTCTTTATCCAATTAATATAAATTTTTATCAAATAAATATCACGTTATTTGTATAATACAACGATGATATACATGAAAGCATATACAAACATATATATGATTAAATATATATATGTATATATATATATATATATTAAGTAACGACAACTTAAAATATTTAAATAAATTTTTTTAAACATCATAAAAATGAATAAAATAATCAGAATACTTAAAAGAAATAAATTTATTTATTTGAAATGAATAAATGTGGAACATGAGACGATGGAAAAGGATGAGATGTTAAAAGGAAATAGCGAGCCAGGTCCAGCGGTAAATTAAACAGAGGAGGTGAGATCCCATTGATGACTACTCAGTAATCTTTAATCTCCATTCTGTCTGTCCCAAACGCTGCCACCCTCATCAATTCCCATTGGGAGAGACAAACAAAAGGGTTTCAGCAAAGCTGATAACCAAACTCACTCCTTTATTTCTGTATTTCCTCAAGAGATTTAGTGTGAGGCTGCCGGAGATTTCTTGGTTTCTCTTCTCTATGTGTAGATTACTTGTGCGGAAGCATTGGGGAGAGAAGAAGATGGGTTAGCCTGCAGCAAAAATGGTGGGTGTAATGTGATGCAAGCGCCAAGGAGGATTTGCATGTACTTTTTCAAGAAATGGAGTGAAGGGCGGTGAGATTTCGATCAAAAACTGGAACACGAAAAGCATAACAGTGTCAAGGGAGTGAGTCTGGATCAGTTACCGGCGGAACATGCAAGATTGCAGGAGGAAATGGGGGAGAGAAGCCATCACCACCAATCATCCTCATCGTCGAGATTACGAAGCAATGGAGGCGAGATTGTAGAGGTGCAAGGAGGCCGCATTCTCAAGTCAATCGGCAGAAAAGACCGCCACAGTAAGGTGTGCACTGCCAAAGGACCCAGAGACCGCCGTGTGCGGCTGGCGGCTCATACGGCCATCCAGTTTTATGATGTGCAAGACCGCCTTGGGTACGACCGTCCCAGCAAGGCTGTGGATTGGCTCATCAAGAAGGCTAAATCCGCCATTGATGAGCTCGAGGAGCTTCCTGCCTGGAATCCCACTACCTGTTCTCAGCAGCAAGAATCCCAGGAAAAGATTGGACAAGTGCGCGTAAAGTTTGGAGAAGAGCAACAACATGAGCTCCATCAGGCAAATTTGGTTATCAGCAATGTTTCTGGTCCTTCGAGTAAAAGGGTGATGACGGTGCTGGGAAGTGAAGATGAGCAGCAGGACTTGCATCAGAGAGGTAACATGAACAGCAACCAGAATGAACAAAATACTAACTTTCTCCCGACATCTTTGGACTCTGGTTCCTTCGCTGATTCTATCACTACTTCCTTTCCAATTGCTGCTTCTGCTCAATCCAGCTCATTATCAATGGAGTTTCAGGGCTTTCCAGTTCCTAATTTTCTGCCTAGAGATAGTAGCCAGAACCAAGATTTGAGGCTCTCTTTGCAGTCATTTCAAGATCCAGTTTTGCTCCACCACCACAACCAGCAGCAGCGGCATCAGGATCCCAACCACAACATAGAACAGTCACAAGTTCTATTGAGTGGAATTCCGTTGGGATACGATGGAACCAACGATTGGCCTGAACACCAGCAACATCTGGCGGAACTCATTCGCCTCCAGAGACTTTCGGCTTGGAACACTGGTGGAGATCCCGGGAGTGCAAGTGGTGGAGCAGCGGTTGCCACTCGATCCTTGTTCAACTCGCCGCCAGCGCCTCAGCCGTTGCTGCAACAGCTGCTTGGCCAAAGTCAAAACTTTTCACAGAGGGGACCCCTTCAGTCCAGTAACACACCTTCGTTTCGTGCATGGATGGACCCATCAGCTATTTCAATGGCTGCACCTGCTGAACACATTCCACAGCATCACCATTATCCAGCAGTTGTGCCTATATATCCGTCATCTATCTCGGGCATTGGATTTGCCTCAGGATTAGGTGGCTTCTCCGGGTTCTGTATTCCGGCACGAATTCGAGGTGACGTAGAGGAGCACGATGGCTGTTCGGACAAGCCATCCTCTGATCCTCCTGATTCTCACCGCTAGGTACTAATCATGGACACAACAATATCTTTGTTCTTCCGTTAACAGGTCATATTCTCTAATCCTGTTTGTGCTTTGTTAAATTCACATTGTATGCACTGCTTTCTCTTGATACCAAACTGTTTATCCAAGAACTTACTTTGCAGGTTTGCTAGTTACTGTTACAAGAAATCAAGAATATGTAACAGTGTTTCCATGTTTCAGCTTGTGGTGATCGTGATGTGGGAAGAACATATGAAGTTTGAGTAGGTTTTACTTGATATAGCCTGCCGTGAGGTGAAGAATCAAAAGTTTTAGTTTCATGTTTTTTGGTCATCGATTTGTCGCTTTATGTTAGTTATCTCATGTTTCCAGCTTTGGTTTCGTTGTTCATGAACGAATTGAGCAAGTGGACTCAATTTGGTTTCAAGTTAATTGAATTCCATTTCATAAGATTAGTTTCAACTTTTTGTCATTTCGTTTAGGAAATCTTTGATGAAAAAGATACCTCAATGTGATTTCTTGATTGTTAGCTTTATTGCCTTCTGGTTTATATCTCTTCGGCCCCGCTTGAATTGACTCATCCTTTATATCTCCATCACTGCCCAGTTTCGGGGAAACATAAGGAGAGTGGTCGTTATCCAGTCGTAAAGAGATGACTCAAAGATAAGGATATGTTTCGATACCTTTTGGAAGTGGTTCACCGTTTAGTACAAAAGGCATGTAACTCGCAGTTATCGCAAGGTGAAATCTTGGTTTCAATGGCCAACTGAATTGACTGTGTTAGAATTTTTAGTTTTTTTTTTCCTTTATGTATTACATATATATATAGAGAGAGAGAGAGAGAGAGATATCGAACCCGAGTTCTACCCAAAGAATGCATGATTCGCCAGCAAATACATAGCAGCTCTTCATGTAAGCTTGCCTTCGATCTGTCGACGGATATTTTTACTGCAACCTTCGATGTTCTTGTAATGTTGGGGAAATCTGCAGGTCAATATAGTTCTGATGTCTAGAAGAAGAAAAATTTTAATATCTGAATGAAAAATTAAGGTTAAGAAACATATTATCTTGAGTACAACCAAAAAAGATATTCTTGGACATTAATTCATGGTCCCCTACCTGCAAAGCTGCGTGTCTTAAAATATCTCCAAGCCTAGTTGGAATTTATATCTAATATGGAGATGGTGACAATTGCTTGATGGTTGTTGATACTTCTTTATGAGTGATGAGTACCGTTCGAAGATCGAGGCAGAAGACAATGTTGGGATTTTAGAGTACTTTGATGGAAAGTTTTACCGTGGGATTCTCTCATTTTCCACTTCGCCTCCATGATAAAAAAAAGTATGATCTAAAATAGTAGTTTCTTCCCCAATTTAGGCTTTTTTTTAATTGGGCTTGGAAACATAGAAATTTCAGTATGAATGGTTGCATATTGGAACATTGATACTTTTTTCAATGACTGAGCCTCAAAGTTCTGGTTTGGAATCGATATTATTATATGAACATCTTTGTCTTTTGATTCTTGCGTAACACTCTCTATGCAGCATAGAATGAGCCCATGCGGATCATGTTTCCTCACAAGGCATGGTAGTGATGGTAGATGAAATCTTTTAAATATTCATAAGAATTTACAATCTTCAACTAAATATATATCCCCCTTCTGACCACAATAATAAATGAATAATTTGAACAAATGAGAGCAGGGATGATTGCCCAAAGTTGATAAATAGGGTCTGAGATTAGACAATCAACCATGAACAATGAATGAATGAGATTCATGTGAACAAATACAAACTTTTGTGAGATAGTTCACAATTTTGGGAGATTCTTTTTTTTTTTATGTCATTGATCTACGAAAACCAACTAAAATCTCCGAGACTATAGACGATGACCAACGACAACGGGTAAAGCAGATAAGCCAAGAGTGATGTCCACACTGGGAAAATGATGCTGAAACTCGATAGGCATCCAACTATGACAGATACAAATAGAACCATCAAAACTTCAGCTGAGAAATTCCACGCCATGCCTCGAAAATAGATTAGGGAAAGAAGAACTGCTAATCCCAGAAGGTTGTTCATGAGCACCGTACCGTATATCTGCATTATTTAAAGAAGTGGGTTATTCTCAAGAAATGACACCTTTCCATATTGTATCAGAAAAAAATCTGAGTCTTTTTCTTTAGTTCTAGTTCTAGTCGTTTGAGGTAAGAAAAGGAACCTCGGACAATGTCAAAGATATGGTGTGTAGTTTCTTGATTCGGGCTTCGCTGATGGCAGATACTGCTATTCTGGCGTTGGTGGCAAGTGGCACAAGCACAAATGCGACGTAAAATGAAGGCAAACTCGTGGCTTCAGAGAAACCCCGAACACTGTGTATAAGAGGCTCGGCCAGAACCCCAAGCATCACAATCCCCAGCACCAAAAGAAATATAGCTTTCATCCATGCAATCGGTGATTTATCGATGAACTTGCCCTCAATGAGTTTATCAGTCTGTTCCCATGTTTTCTGCACCAAGGTTTTGTAAGGAAACGTCCGGCAATGCTATGGCATATGGGTCGTAGTTAGCAGGCTTATAGAGGTTTACTTACTTGATAACTATCGTCTTCGCTCTTTTCCGAGTCGCGGTGTTGGTTGTGAGTTGGATTCAGCCATTTGGATAATCCCATGACAAATTCTTCCTCGTTGATCAACTGATCTCCATTTATATCAAGTTCCTCCATGATTTTGGATGCAGCAAAATCAGCATCGCCAGGTAGTGTTCCGCCTGGATATCGGTCACTAGCTTCTTCAATTCAGAGTAGGATAGGCAGTTGTCATGGTCAAGATCGATGTCCCTGAACAACCTGAAATTTCCAAACAAGAAATAATGACAAATGAAAACTAGAATTGTTTATGCAACCAACATATTTAAGAAATAATTCGATGATACTAGAATAAATAATTGGACTCTTTATAAAATATACCTTTTCATAGCAAGGATGTCTGGTGACCCATCTTCTGTTAAAAGGCTCCCATACACAGAGCCCTGGAGATGCTCCAGTATATCTGGAACCAATCGTTTCATTATTTCACGCTCTTCCCTCTTCTTTTGAACCCAAGGCTTGAGAACCTGAAAGCCATATGATCAAGCAAATAAGGTAAGCCGCCACTCAACAGAAACTCAAGATTCGAATAATTTCTTGATATGCTGAAACATCTTATCCCACAATAATCATCCCCTCCTCCTTTTCTTAACATAGAGAAATATTCACCTTGTACAAGTCCTTCAGTGATTTAACAGAGTGATATCTTTTATTCATCGTGTCCTTGGTGTCATCAAGCCATTTCGTCATCCCCTTGACAAATTCATCCATGCTTATTTTCTGATCATTGTCAACATCGAATTCCTGCATTATCTCGGCAGTTGTACTTTCCTTGTCCGCTTCAACTCTTCTGAACTTGATTTCTTGCAGAAATTCTTTTAGCTCAGAGAAAGAGATAGTCTTATCTCCATTATGATCTCTTTCCTCAAATAGCCTGCTCAAAATAAGCATTTGATAATTCAGTCGGAGTGTTAGCGTCCATGGGTCGACCTCAACCAAAATATGACTAAGAGAGTAAGACTTGTCCAGTTTCGGCAAAGGCCATTAATGTATCTACTAATTTCTTGAGAAAACAAGCACTTGAATCCGTTTGTTCTGTCAAAAGGTACCTTCTTATGGTCAACACATTTGGCGAACCATTATCGGTCAAGAGTTTTCCCATCGTCTGATTCTGCAAATGTTTCAGGATGTCTACCACTAGATGCTCGTGTTTTATATATAGTAAGCGCCTCCTCTGAATCCAAGGTTGAAAGAACTGCTCAATTCGTGAAACAAACAGTATGGTTAGAATAATCTTGGAACAACAGACAACTCTATCTGCCAGAAATCAAAAACTCTCAAATGTTCTCACATTCCAACTCAGTATTAAAGCATGCATGTTCAAAACATCGAAATCCCAACAGAAAATATAGTAAGCATTCCCAAAGGGTTGCAGAGTTGTCTAACCTGATAAAAGAAGTAAGAAATCAGGAATAGGATCGAAATAGCAAGAGTAATCATCAGAAACACTCGTTGGCCATAGAAAGGCAGCGAAAAGCAGTTGGGATCAGGATGATCACTAATGGTATCACAGAGAGAAGCATGATCCTGGAGGTGAAACTCGTGGCCAAATCTGTAATCACGCCATGACCTACATACAGCACGATAGAAGAGCTTCACCAATCAATCGACGACCAAAAAAAATCCCATTATTCGTTAGAAAAAACCGAGTGAAACAACCAACCTGGCCATTGGGAAATCAACAATCTCTCCAGAGGGTTGTAAAATCTACTATCAAGAGGATGAGATTGCAAGTGCTTGCCAAAATATTGACTGCTGAGTAGAATGCAGGTTCCCCAGACGAGAGTGAGGAGTAGGATAGTGGACCCGGCCAGTAATCCCACTCCCGTTAACACGAACTCTCCGGCGAGTTCGTCACTGCTGGACAACCCAGAAGCTGGAAAAAGATTGAATAATGTTATTATGGCTTAATTAATCTAAGTTCATGCATTTTCTAGCATGATATGATTTATCTGGAAAAAAGATTAAATAACTTTATTATGGCTTAATTAATTCTATTTAATGCATTTTCTAGTATGGCATAAAAAAACAGATAGATTTTCCGTACGGAAACGAGAAAGTAAAAAAAACGTGATTTAAATTACTATAAAAGGACAACCGATGAGTTGTCGTTGAAGAAGACAGTTGTACGTATATTAGGTTGGTTTCTATTTTGGTGTGGACTTTTGCAATCCCGCATGATAAAAACATTTCATATTAGGTAACTATTCGCAAAATAGTTTGATTTCTTGAAAATGGGTAAATATGATTCTCGTGAAATTTCACCCCGTCTTCTCCATAATACCACCCTTGATTGCTTGTTCGTGGATAATTTTCCGAAAAAAAATATGAATATCAGAATCTCACATTTTATATACTCGTATACATATACCGTCTTATTTTCCTATTCTTTTATATATGAAGATTTTTCAAATTAAAGAAGCAAATGGAGTGTTGAATAAATTACCCAGAAGAATCAATGCTTCGGGGAGTGACCCGATGATCTGGAACACAGAGGCACCAAAGACACCGGGTCCCAGGATCTTGAAAATCCTCTCCCCGCCTGATCCAACGTAGGATTCAGCATGAAACAACAAGTACTCGTACACCAGAATCAAGAACAAATGCCCCCAGACAGTGGTCGAACATGGCAGAAATCCGTACATCTGCTCACACTTTTCGTCGTCGGCATGCATTGCCGTTGACCCTCTCATCTCTATCACGTTATAAGGATTAATTCTCTCGTATTCATCTACACCATCTGAAATCGGCTCCGACGGAACCGGCCTCGAAATCCCGCCTAGGCAGAAAAGTGTCAGTACGAGGACTAATAGAAGGATGGGATATGAAAGAAACTGTAAGTTTTCATGGTGAATTTAGTTTGAGCTTTGGAGAGGAGCAGCTGTGATTGTATTTGAAATGATCGGGATGAGCTATTTATATATGCCAATTCTGATTGACTAATAAATATATTAACTTGGAGAGGGTAGGCTTAGCAGCCATGGAAATTTCATGGTGTTCGATGTCTAGAAAATGACATTGACCAATTTATTGGCTACTTGCTTTAATATATTATCCTTATGTACTACGTATGTTTTTGAATGGGTGAAATGGATGGAAGCGTGTGACTCAAGTTTCTTGCGACACGCCGGCAGCTAGCGAGCTAGGAATGAGGATAACAATAATTTTTCACATTTTATTTTACTTTACACATGCCTAATTTCATGTTCTTAATTGGTTGGGTCAAAGTCCCATGCAACTGAATTTATATTACAGTTTATCATTGATACACACACGCGCTGAACATGTGCGCACAAACACATGCACATATATAATTACGCTTATGTGACATATTATGATTGATCGTGTTTTCATTTCACTATGATTATACAACCAATTTTGGGGTATAAACGATGCTCATAGTGTATGCACAATTAGATATATAGGATAATATATATCAGGAAGTGCCACGTCACCTGATTAATCTCAGGTATGAGTAGGGATCCTAGTTTAGATCTAAACAAGTTAAGGAGGATATATGTCATTCATATCTTAATAGATAGTGATACTACTAAATTGTCAGTTCGGGTCCCGAGGTAGAACTTCTCTTATAAGTAGTACTAGAACAACCCCCCATCTTGTCTCCACCAGACCATTTTACCAGATCGGGCACGCATCCTACTGGCTAGACACGGTACGTCGGAGTCTCGACATAGCATCCCGACCTATTAACAAAATGAGTAATGGTCCGACCCCACATATGCAACTTGGCCCTCTTGATTTATCCATGATGAATACACTGGCAAATACGGAAGAAGTCATCCCCATCTCCAGAGGGTAGGTGAAAGTACGTGTCAGACCCACTACAATTCATGATTATCCGGACAAGTGTATCCAACCACCCTGCTTACCTATAAATACCCAGTAAGATCCCCTCTTTTAATCATTCAGTAACTTCATTTCTTCTCCTCTATACGTACTCTTTGCCATAAAAACCCTTATTCTAACTTAAGCATCGGAGGACCTTCGTCGGGATACCTCCCGACGCCCTTTGACTGAGCTTTAGTATTTGCAAGATATTGCTGGCGAAGCTCACCCCGACCTACCTATCTAAATTTGATTCACCTCCCGACCAGACAGCAATAATTTATATATATTTATATAAATAAATCTTAAGTTTAGGTTTTTCTACTTGAAGCAAATATATCTCTGATTTAAACCATAATAATATTTAAAATTCCAATATAAATTTATAGATAGTTTTAATTTCGTTACGTACAATGTATTCAGCGTCAATGTTGGTGTGCAGCAATAATTTTTAAACATAGTGGTAGAGGATAGAAGAACATCACCGATGGTCCACCACTCATCTAGCATTAACTAAAATAATCAAAATCCATTTTAATAAAAATAATATGATATTTAAATATCTTATATTTTTGGATCTAATCTGGGGGAGGACTACTAGCTGGCTAGCTAGGGTTCTACCTTTAGTATTTTAAAAACGTTTAAAATTTACATTAATACACGTCTTTCTGGTATGGAATATATATGGGTTTGGTCTGGGGGAGGACTTCTAGCTAGGGTTTTTTTTAAAAATAATGTAAAAAATAAAACGAATTTCAAAACTAATGTGGATGGGGAGGGGTTTTAAAAATATTGTAAAACGCTCTTGCTAAGAGCGGACGGTGGAATATCAATAGCGGCGTCCGCTCTTACAAGAGCGGACGCTGAACTTTTAAAAAAAAAAATCGTAGCGTCCGCTCTTACAAAGAGCGGACGCTAAAGTTTTTTTAAAAAAAAAAACAACGGAGCGTCCGCTAGTGCCAATAGCGGACGCTCCTTTTTTTTAAAAAAAAATAAAAAGATGATTTGACGCTACCAGACGGAGCGTCACGGCGTCCGCTCTTAAAAGAGCGGACGCTGAACTTTTAAAAAAAAAAATCGTAGCGTCCGCTCTTACAAAGAGCGGACGCTAAAGTTTTTTTAAAAAAAAAAACAACGGAGCGTCCGCTAGTGCCAATAGCGGACGCTCCACATTGACTTCCTCATCTCTTCACTCGCAATGTGCAGCATCAGGGATGCAATGTTTGATGCTCGATTTTGCTCTCTCGCATTATTAAAATTTACAATCAATTCTCACCCCAAAACATGGTTGTCAATTTCACATGCATCTGTATTTTCTTTGACACCAATTGCACCACATTCCCGTTTTCTCGTCTGAGTAATCTCTACAACAAACTCAGAACCATATTATTTTCAACTTATGGCTACGTCATTTCCCGCTTCAAATTCAGAATTATACGCCCATTAAGTTTCACCCACTTTCCACTCCACTAAAATATGGATCCTTGCCCTTCATGTGCATCTGCAATTGATTCAACAACGAATGTGTCACCTCCAAATGTTGATGGACCATATCACCAGCAATAAACTCCAAAACCTGGCCTTCGATCTCAATTTCACTATATCCCACTTCTTTCTTAGCACCGTGGATCAACATCAAATATTTGATTTGTTCCACGTCTCTCCATCTCTTCTCAGCTGCATACAAATTTCTCAACATTATGTAGTTACCATCACAGAGTGGCTCCATGTTTATCACCTTTTTCACTACCCTCTCAGCTCTGATAACATCCTTGGCATAACCACAAGCAAAGAGGAACGAACTTAATATGACCCCATTAGTCTCGTAAGGCATGTTATTTATCAATCTCTCAGCCTCATCCAAACACCCAGCTCTGCCCAACAGATCAACCATACAACCATAATGCTCTACTCGTGGAGACAGCTTGAATTTTTCCATTTCATAGAACCATCTCTTTCCTTCCTCCACTAAACCACCATGGTTGCAAGCTGACAGAACTCCAAGCATGGTGATCTCATCTGGTTTAAACCCTTTTCTCTTCATATTCACAAATGTTTCTAATGCCTCCTTGGAACGCCCATTGAGTGCTAGTCCATTAATCAACGCATTCCAGGAGCACACGCCTCTTCCAAGCAGGTTATCAAAAACTTGTTTTGCTTTCTCGATTTCCCCGCATTTAGCATACATATCTACCAATGCTGCTGATACACTTGCAGATGCATCCAGTTTCTTTCTCTTCACAAATTTGTATACCCAATTCCCCATATCAAAAGCACCCAAATCTGCGATAGCTGGAAGAACACTAACAACAGTAACATCATCTGGTTCGAAAATTTTCTGGGCTAACAATTCCTGGAATAGGATCAATGCCTCATGGGATTGCTTATTCTGACAATACCCTCCAATCATTGCATTCCAAGAACATAAATTCCGCTCAGGCATCTCATCGAAGAACTGTCTAGCTTGACCTATGTTGCCTTTTCTGCAGTACCCATCAATAATGGTAGTCCAAGAAACGACATTTTTCTCCGGCATTGCATCAAATAGCATCTTAGCCGACACCATGTCTCCTAACTTCACATACCCATCGATCAACACATTATATGCAGCGGCATCTTTATCATTCTTGGGCATCGAATCAAAGAGGGCTTTTGCATTGCCCATATCCCCAGCCTTCACATAGCCGCTTGTTAGTGCGGTCCACGACACGGAACTCCTCTCTGTCATCCTGTCAAATATTTTCCTTGCAAAACCTATCTGCCCCAGCTTTCCGTACATATCAATCAGTGCAGTGGCAACGTACAAATTAGACTTGAACCCATATTTTACCACATGAGCATGAACTTCCATTCCTTCCCACATTAGAAAGTTCAAACCACAACACTTTGCCAGCGTTGAAAAAGTATAGTTATCTGGAACGAAACCTTCGTTTTTCCTCAAACTAACATACAACGAGATGGCTTCCAAGAATTGGCGAGAAATGAGGTGAGACTTCATCATGGTATTGCACAGGAAAACATCGGCCTTGCACGGCATTCGACCAAACACCTGGCGGGCATGAAGAATACCACAATGTGGGACAACAGAGGATAGGGTGATGATGAGCTTTGTAACGAGGTTGAGGTTGGTTTCAAGGGAGTTTCGGAGCATGAAGGCTTGGATTTGGTGGAGGTTGGATTTGCCAAGGGTTTTCATTTGGAGGAGGGAAAGGCAAATCCTCTCTTTCGAGCTCCATAGCCACGAAGTTTGCGATCTTACTTCACTCATAGTGTTATTCTTGAAATCAAACCTGTTGCTTTCTAGCCATGTTGAATATTGCCTCACACAGAGGGAGACCGTACGACAGTTATGTTAGTTTCTCAAATGGTCACAAGGTATAAGCAACACAACCAAACACTATAGATTCTTATGGCTTGAATCACCCACCGGTTCAATCAACTTTTCCCAATACTCGTGTGTATATGTTTAGTGATTTTAACTCACCAACGAGCTAACCAAATCCACGCACTCAAGTAATATAAATGGCACAACAGTTTACGGATAATGTCCAAGCTTTGAATTCACTATTACCATAATATATTATGAAGGAAGCCAAGGTTTGCATACAAAGAAGGCTCATACACTTGTGTATCCTTTTGTGCAACTCAAGGCATGCAAATATACAAAAGACAAGTAAAATACATGTACTTGCAAGTAACCGTCGTCGGGTGTCGGAACAAGGCTTCTCCAAGCGTCCAGCATGCTTCAGACCAGCCAACATCTGTCCCAACTGCCCAAAACATCTGAAAACAGCCTTTAACCGCTTTGCCTTATCCAACACATAGGCCAGCACATTGTCCATGCATGCACCAACCATGTTTTTCATCTTCAATCTAACACCAAAATGCTGTAAAATGAAATCTAATCATCTGCACCATTTCTTCAAAATGATGCAGCACCAAATATTTTACACCATATTTGATACAGAGTTTTTGACTCTCCGCAAAATCTCTATCTTTTCTTTTCTCTTTTTATTATACTAAATAATTATTACAAAAATTTATATTTATATAAAATAATTTTAAAAATCAAAATTATTAATAATTTAATTAATTTTACTAATACTAATGAATATGTAAGGATATTTCTATTTTTTGTTTTGTATTAAAAATTTTAAACTTCTTATTAAATGTACATAAACTAATTGTTTAAATGAACTTAATGTTTCTACCGATTTAAAATATTTAATTAATTAACAGAATAATAAATCAATTAGATCTGTTTCCTCCAAAATCACATTGTTCAATTAAGTTTTATATTTTAAAGTTATTTATCTATTTAATATTTAATTACGTTTCTTAATTTATGTCAAATTATTGTAATTTATTATTAAAATAATAATTAAAATATTAATAATAATTATATTGTTAAACAATTAATAAACATTAATATATAAGAATTAATGAAATATTATGAGAATATATCTTTTTTGGTGTAAGATTTGAAATATGTGGATTGGAGATATATATGTATTTGGTGCAGAAATTACATCAAAATAGAGTTATTGGTTGGAGATAGTCTTATACTTAATCAAAAATATTTCACCACTTGTCACGTGTGGTTATTATTATTTATTTTAAGAAAATTATTTGTGATGGCGGATTATGTGTCTCACTCCGCTCATGTCTATCAAGGTCCTTTATAAGATCGAAGAATCTTTTTCTTAAATATATACACAAATAATTTCCCCGAACATTTTTTCCTCTTATCTAATGTGATTTGTAAATTGTAACACATATTATTATAGTTTTCTTGAAACCGTGAACCTCGATCTCTCAAAAACCACAACCGACAACGTAAAGTTTAGCTCTAGTTCCTAAAATAAGAAACCAAACATTATAAAACAGTAATGATAATCGAACAAAATTAGTCTTAATTAAGATCTTCAAATATAAATAAAAAGTTTATAGTAAATTAAAGTGCAATTATTAAATAATTAATTCGATTACCTAACGCCTTGCACATTATTTTTTTCACGGACATCAAGTTAAATGAATAAGTTTTTGGAACTAAAATCTTGTCTAAGCATGCTAGTTCCGTCATTATCCGAAATCGAACCGTTTATTCCAAAATAATAATAAAAAAAAAACTATGGATTTTAGATAGAATCTTGGATTTCATGGCAAGGCCTAGGACGAAGGGTGATGTAAGATTTATTCCTTAAAAAATTACAATGTCTTGCAAGATTGCAGTTTAGATTCCATATTCAATAGTATTTGATGTAGCCAAATTATCTCAGCCGACGAGCAAACACCACCACGTAGAGGAGCTCGGGAACGTCGGGCGACAAGGGAATAGCGCACTGCTCGATCCCCGGGTCTCGAGGTGACTATGGGGGACATCAGTATTGAACATGTTGCAACGCGAAACAAGGTTGACTTTCTTGAACATTTTACAACGTTAACAAAGTTGACTTTATATGAACGAAAATATTATATAGAGAGTGAGATAATATAAAATGACGACCAGGAGTTTCACATTACAGAATTGGTCTTTTTAAAAATATTCTAGGTCGGACTTAAATTTTGTTGTATTTTTAATTGGCTTTTCCATGCCCAAAAAATGACACAACAATTTATTTCACTTTATTGTTAGACCTAATTAATTAATATATTGTTCTTTGTCATTATATTTTTGGCCAACAGGGGGGTTAGGATAGGACTAAATTTTCGATTTGAATTCTCAAATCCCGAGTCAAACGTAAGCAAGATTATTCTTCTTACGCAATTATATTTGACTATGAATTATTTATATCGATATTTTAGAACACACTATTATTTCACCAATAATTATCTATTTTCTGGGACGAAGACTATTTGTGTATTTTTAAATTCACAAGTTATGTTTCTCGCAAGTTGTGGTGATAGGTGTTTCGCTAAACTAATTAAAAGCAGCTTACAAACTCTTAGAACTGATAAATTGTGACGAAGTTTATCAGCTGTTAGGTTTTATTTTAAGATAAGTTGTTAAAGTGTTCGGGTAAACTCATTTTGAACAATTTAAAGATATTAATTTGTTTTGTGTAATAAGATCTCTATTGTAAAAATTTATCATAAAGGTAAAAGTTAATAATTTTAAAAATATATATTATTTGGAGAAAATACTTTAAAAATAACTATCTAAAAATTATCAAAATATATAAACGACAAAATGAAGATTTAAGAAAGTATGCAAGGATATTTGGAGAAATAAAATGTTAAAATAAGATTTTTTAAGAAAAACAGTATCGGTTGCTTATAAAAAGAGTCAATAAAAAGAAGAAGAGATATCGTAAATTAGAAGAATCTAGTTGTATTATAATTATGTATTACATAATTTCTTATTTGTTTTTATAATAAAAAGTACACTAAAAATTAAAAACCTTTTTCTCCGCTTAAATTTTTAATAATCTCGCTTAAACTTAAATTTTTAATATGAAAAGAGCATATCAAAACGTTACACTTAAATTTCCAATATGAACAACGTTGTTATGTATATAAGCAATATGGTAATGACGGAGGAAGAGAATTAACTCACCTTCAATCGACCATAAAAAATTACTTTACCAAACGAATGCGACACCACAAAGTTGACAAACAGGATCGAATACGAGACTGAGTCAAATAAACCAGGAACAGCGAGTGAAAGAAGATCATATCATGTGACAAAATGGTTTCTGTTCAATATTTTTGGTAAGATTACACAAAACACAAGTTTCTGTGAATGGAGTCATTCTTCATATGTCTACGAAACAAAATCTCCAATACTATAGACGAGGACCAAGGATAACGGGTAAAGCAGATAAGCCAAGAATGATGTCCAAACCGGGAAAATAGTGCTGACACTCGACAGGCATCCGATTATGACCGAGACAAATAGAACCATCAGGATCTCAGCAGAAAATTTAAATGCCACGCCTTTGAAATATGTCAGGGAAAGAAGAACAGCTAATCCCAGAATGTTATTCATGAACACAGTACCGTATATCTGCATTTTTGAAATAAATGGATTAATTCCAAGAAATGACTTATTTTCATATCAGATGAATAAATGAGAATCCTGGAATACTATTTTTTAATCGTTTTTAGTGAAGAGACAGAACCTCAGACAATGTCAAGGATGTGGTGTGTAGTTTCCTCTTTCTTGTTTCATTGATAGCAGATACGGCTAGTCTAGCATTGGACGCAAGCGGTATGAGCACAAATGCAACGTAGAACGACGGCAAATTCGTAGCCGTAGAGAAACCCCGAACACTATGCACTAGAGGCTCTGCTAGAATACCAAGTATCACAATCCCCAGTACCAAAAGAGATATAGCCTTTATCCATGCTAAAGCCGATTTATCGATGAACTTGTCGTCAATGAGTTTATCAGTCTGTTCCCATGTTTTCTGCACAATTATTTTTGTTAAGACAATGTCAGAAAATTTATATGAATTAATAGTTACATATTACAAGGGTCGTTGAGGTTTACTTGATAATTATCATCTTCGATCTTTTTTGACTTGGGATTTTCGTCGTTAGTTGGATTCAGCCATCTGGTTACTCCCATAACAAATTCTTCCTCGTTAATTGACTCATCTCCGTTTACATCAAGTTCTTCCATCATTCTGGATACAGCAAGATCAGCATCTCCAGGAAGTATTCCAGACTGGATTTTCGTCACTAGCTTCAATAATTCAGAGTAAGATATGCTGTTGCTGTGGTCAAGATCGACGTCCTTGAACAACCTAAAATCCCAAAAAGGTTCATAAATGAAAAATAGCAAGTTTTATGAAGCTGAAATTTTTAAATCAGAATACACCAACAAACTAGAATAAATAACTGAACTCCGTTTGACATATACCGTTTTATAGCAGCAACATCTGGTGACCCATCTTCTGCTAAAAGGGTTCCATACGCAGAGCTTTGGAGATGCTCCAGTATGTCTGGAAGCAAACTATCCATCATTTCACGTTCTTCCCTTTTCTTTTGAACCCAAGGCTTAAGTACCTGAAAACGAGAAAATAAGCTATTATTATTCCAAAACATATATTTAGTTAAGACTAGAATAATTTCTTGGTCTGTTGAAACATTTTACCCACAATAGTTTATCTTGTAATAAACTTCTTAGCATAGAAGAAACTCACATTGTACAAGTTCTTGACTGATTTAACGGTGTGATATCTTTCACTCATTGCTGTCTCTTGAAATATTTAAGCTTTCGACATCCCCTTCACAAATTCATCCATGGTTATCTTCTGGTCATTGTCAATATCGAATTCCTGCATTATCTCTGCAGTTGTATTCTCCTTGTCCGAATGGACTCTTCTGAACTTGATTTCTTGCAGAAACCCCTTTAGCTCGTTGAAAGAGATAGATTTATCTCCATCTCGATCTCTTTCCTCAAATAGCCTGCAAAAAATAAGTATGGATAATTCAATAAGTGTAATGGAACTTGGAAAAGTAATAGCCTACAGTCGACCTCGACCAAAGTATGAATGAGACTTGTTCGATGCTGATAAGATAATTACTGTGCCCGCAAACCAGATGAAAATCGAAAGCACTTAGTAACCTCATCAGAGATACCTTCTTATGGTCGACACATTCGGTGAACCATTATCGGTCAAGAGTTTTCCCGTCGTCTGACGCTGCATATGTTTTAGGATGTCTACCACTAAATGCTCGTGCTTTATATATAGTAAGCGCCTCCTTTGAATCCATGGTTGAAAGAACTGCTCAATTTGTGAAACAAAGAGTAAACAATTCCATCTATCAATAAAATCCCAGATGCCTCATTTTCTAAAGATCTTATATTCAAGCAGTTTTAATTCATCCCCCAGCAAACAAAAAGATTAAGCATCCCCGAAGGAAACTAAACATGCCAAGATCATAACACAAACCTGATAGAAGAAGTAAGAAATCAGGAACAGGAGGCAAACAACGAGGGTAATAATCACAAACACTTTTTGCACATGGAGCGACAGGTGAAAAGCTGTTGGAATCAGAATGATCACTAGTGGTATCACAGAGAGAAGCATGATCCTGGCGGTGAAACTCGTGCCCAAATCTGTAATCACGCCATAACCTACAGTAGAACAGAAGGGCTTCAAGCTGAATATCGACTACTTAAACATCAAAGAAAATCGAACAAAAGGACAGATAACATCAACATATTAGACCCCAAATTGATAATGAGTGAAGCAACCTGGCCATAGTGAAACCAAGAGTTTCTCAAGAGGGTTGTAGTATTTGCTATCAGAAGAATGATTTTGCAAGTGCTCCTGGAAATCTTGGCGGCTGAGTATAATACAGGTTCCCCATATCAGAGTGAGGAGCAAGATGGTGGATCCGGCCAGTAACCCCACACCCGTTAACACGAACTCCTCGGCTTGTTCTTCACTGCTCAACAACCCCGAGGCTGGGGTAAACAAAAGAAGAAATAAGCAAAAATTACTGTCACAACATTTCAAAATTTTTCAACACGAAATCAAATACCCGAGTCATCCAATATTTTTGAAATCTTGAATCCTATGAATTATTTCAACTTCAGGTATGGCGCTTCGTACGAGAACTGTTGTTTAGTGGAAATAAACCGTTTTATAGCAACCGTTAAGTCCCTATATATGGAAATATTAATTGTCCAAGGGATTAGTAATGAGCCGAGTTTATCCCGATTTCATATCAAAGGCGTCCGTCCGGTTTAGACCCGATAAAGCTGTCACCAAACATGTTCGGAGCGGGTTTGGGATTTAATGGAACCGACCCGTTCCTTTACGCACATAAATATTCATATATGACCACTACATATACATATATGTTTTTATTTAATTTTTTTAATAAAAGTTGTACTATAATTTTATTTTGTTACAACTTAATATATAATTAATATATTTTAATTGGTTATAATATATCTAAGTATTATTGATATAAATTTAGAAAGTAGTTTTAGTGATTTAGTTATTTTTAAATATTTATTGGATGACGTGTAGTTTTGTAAAAAATAAATAAACCTATTGTCGGATCCAATAAATTCAACCCGGATATTTGACTCGCCATGAACTGCGGCAGGGCGAGATTGGACAACCCGGCTGGATATATAATGTCCTGTTTTGTTTGGACTTCCCAACACAAAACAACACAATTAAAATGTCATTATACATATGACTAATGTCCTGTATTGTTTGGACTTCCCCACAAAACTACAACATTCTGGTTAGGACATTTCCAAACACAACGTGGTAAACGTGTTCAAATACCAAAAATAACCCTATAAAAAATAAATTTTTTTTTTTAGTTTTTATGAATTAGCTCAAATACCAAAAGCAACCCCATAAAAGATAAAAGTTTTAATGATCATTAATTGACACAACTCATGAGCTTTATCAGAGTCACGATGGGTATGTCTGTAAAAATGTGTTCCTCATGCTTGGTACTGTACAATAGCTAGGATGTATATCACTTTAGTGACCTGTGATGTCTTCTACTACCAGACTGCACATTTATTACATGCCTTGTAGATTAATCTGGCGAGAAGAACAAAGAATAAAGAAGGATGGTAATATATCTAATCACTCACTTATACAAACACGAAACACACATGCAGTGTGTGTATATATGTGTATTATGCTGAACAGAACAAAAAAAGCATGTCAGTTCAGTGAATTACCAAGAAGAATCAATGCTTCAGGAAGTGAACCAATGATCTGAAACACAGATGCACCAAACACACCAGGTCCCAAAATCTTGAACACCCTCTCCCCACCTGATCCCACGTAAGTCTCAGCCGCGAACAGCAGGTATTCGAACACCAGGATCAAGAACAAGTGCCCCCAGACAGTGGTCGAACACGGCAGGAACCTTCCACGTTTCCTTCTGACAGTTAAAACTGACCTTAAAGTGGTTGATTTGAACTGGTAGAGAAATCAGAATGAGATGCACAAGTAAATCCTCATGCAAATCAAGTTTCAATGCCTTAAGTTTCGAAGCAAGATGAGACATCTCCATGATGTACTCCCTTATGTTTCCCTTGCCTTTATACTTCATTGAAATCAAGCTCTTTAGAATAGAGCTTGTTTCAGCCTTATCGCTTTTAGCAAAGCGCTTCTCAATTTAAGGTACTCCTTGGCATTGGTGGTGTCCTCAGACACTGCACCCCTAAACACCTCTGGAATTGCACGCTTGATGATCATTGGACTCATGCGGTTAGAGCGATCCCACTTCTCAAATCTAGTTCTCTCTTCAGATGAACTAGTTGTTGTAGGAGTAGCTGGTTGCTCTGTCCGAATTGCAAGGTCCATGTCCATGCATCCAAGAATTATCTGAATGTTCTCCTTCCAGTCCTTAAAGTTAGTACCGTTAAGAACCGGAACTGAATTTAGGTTGGCAGAAATATTTGCAACATGAGCTGAAAGAGGACAAAAATTATAATGACATGCTCGAAAAACATAATTATCAATAAAATTCAAAATAATTGGCAAATCCCATCTCAAGATAACTCATGCACCATTAACTTCAAGTCTTTGGACAGTAAAATTAACTGCAAGTGATACTCTTGTTGTAATAATCAAACACCAACAATAATGCATGACAAATAACAAACCTATCTTTGGATTGATTTATTATTTTCATGTAAGAACCGTACAATTGTTACATGTTCACTACCACAAGTAATTATGTAATTCGGTCAACTATTAATCTTCCTTTAGGTTGATCAATAATTGCATGAATATACACATTTACACATTCAAATCTGTCATGGTTAATCTACATAAGAGAGGTCACTTTGGTAACATCTTATTTCAATTTAACCAATAAAAATGATGAACAACAATAACAGTATTGTATAGTATGCCAATTAAATAAATTAAATTAGAATATTTCTACTGCATGTGCAAAAAAAAAAAAATGCACTTCCTGCCACATGTGCTTCATTGGAATTATACATCAACCAAACTTACATCTTCTGGAACTAAATCTAGGAGCATCAAAACTTAATAAAACTTGATTTTGATTCTAAATCTTTAATTTGAATATTGATTCAAGAAATACTCTTCTAAATATTGACAGAATCAAAGAAATATTATTTTGAATCATATGATTCAAGACTGTTTAAAAACATACTCGAAGATCTTATAATATAATACATCTGTTTTATGGTTTTAATACACTTAATTGTCTGTAGCACACAGTGGAGTTTTGTGTCCTTGATAAAAGCAGACTTTCGAAATTTAGTTTTGTGTCCTTGATAAAAGCAGACTTTCGAAATTTAGTTTTGTGTCCTTGATAAAAGCAGACTTTCGAAATTTAGTTTTGTGTCCTTGATAAAAGCAGACTTTCGAAATTTAGTTTTGTGTCCTTGATAAAAGCAGACTTTCGAAATTTAGTTTTGTGTCCTTGATAAAAGCAGACTTTCGAAATTTAGTTTTGTGTCCTTGATAAAAGCAGATTTTCGAAATTTTATTTATTTTTATCCTTTTCACGAGAATCCACCAACGAACGCTACCTTGATATCGCTTGGTGAGAAATAGCAAACTTGGAGTGAGGTTCCACTAAGTCCACAAATTTAACCTTTTTTTTTCTTTTTTTTTTTTTTGTCCCATCGCCAACAACTTTGCGGTAAAATCAATTGATGATAAACAAAGACAAATTGATGCACTCACAGGACATGTTCTCCACTAATCACAAACTCGTTTTATGGTTTATTTTGAAGATCAGCATTGTGTATTAATCAAGAATAAGAACATGGCTCTGATACCAATTGTTGGAAAATAATTCATAATTTAATTCCTGAAACGGAAGCTTACCTGAATCTTTAGCCATAATTCAACATTTGGTTTTTGATCTTCCAAATGTAGAATTCCTTTTGGTTTCCTTATTCTCTCTGTTGATGGGGATACAATATATTGAGATTGTGTTTTCTACATTGGGGACCATAACCTTTTTAAATGCTTTTCTTTTTGATTTAGCAGTTATACCCTTAAGCTTATTTCTAATTTAGCCCCTCATCAAATTAGAAATTCTGCGTTGGTATCCACAATTAATATTCATGACACTTATGTCCTTAAGTCAAATTCCTTATTTCAAAATAGACACATAATCTTTGACTTAAATAATTGATGACCATATACATTCAGTTAATTATATTAGTGTCCCAAAATTCTAACACCAACATGTTTCACTTATCATTTCATCTGTTCCTCCATTTTACAGATACCCAGAATGTCGGTGCTTTTGCAATGCTTAGAAGAGTTGGCGAAGAGATACCCGGCATCAAAATTCGTCAAATTATATCGACAGAGTGCATTCCCAACTATCCAGATCATAACCTTCCCACTTTGCTTGTGTACAAGAATGGTGCTGTTAAGGCAACTCATGTGGGAATACGCAGCTTTGGTCGGAGATCGGCTCTTGAAAGTATGTCATCATCTTTGTCCATTTCACTTCCCTCTTTGCCAATTTGAAGACGTCTTTTTATTCTCCATACTCTATTGAACTATCTTTTCATACTTACCTAGCATTTGTGGTGTATGTTGAATGCTTAATCTCTTGCATATGGGTGATTCTGGAACGATCATATTGCTTTGAACTCGAAAAAAATTGAGGCAAAAGGTATGAAAGAAAGTATGACCAACCAGTAGGACAATGTCTGCCACTGTTTCCTAGCTGCTGTGCCATGAATTATGAGAAAAGAACAACTAATCTTGTGGTTGCTAGTGTCAACAAGCTATTCTTCTCTCCTTTTTTTCTCAAAATGATCGAAAAGGTGAGTGAAGGAGAGGAAAACATACCTCACATCTTAACTTAAATTCATAGAAGATTGAGAACCAAAATGAAGCTCTTGGCCTTGCAATTCTTGTTCACCTGATGCTCTCTGTCATCCAAACGCTGATATCTTTACTTGTTTTTGAGATTATATAAATCTTATGCGTGTTTTCACTTGTAGCTGCTGCCTTAGTCCTGTGTCGGTCGGATCCTGTACTGAATGTTGGGCATGGTGGTGAGCAATCCAGGGAAGCCGTTCTTGATGGAATGCGGAAGAAGCTCGTGGAGAGGGTGGTTAGAGATCATGTAGACGGCGACGACGACGATGGCTCATCGAGTGAATGATGACCCATGTAATATCCCAGCATCACGTTTCAATGTACCTTCTTTATCTGTATTTATTTTGATCTTTTCTCCGGGGTTGTCTGGTTCTGTAGCTTTGGCCTCTGTGAGAACGTGAGATTCATAGAGCATCTGTGTCTTACTTCCTGGGTATTCAAGAGACGATTATGTTGTATTTTCCCTTTCGAAACAACAGTCAAGAAGCCAGCTTATATCCCAACTTCTCTGAAGTTTTAGGAAAAGAAATACGAATGATCAGAGTTATATAATCTCATTATTAATAATTAAATTATTGTTATTATGTCTTTAAAATATTATACAAGTTATATATTTCAAAAAGCTAAATACAAGAAATTTCGCCATTTTCCACATCTGCATTTTTCCAATTTTTTTGAAAAAAATTAAAGAGTAAGTAAAAGCAATTATTGTAAACTTGGTAGCAAATTTGCATATGGTAACTGATAATTATATAATGATTATTTGATATTAAACTTTGAATTATTTTATCTTTTTAATAATTAAATTTTATGTGTAAAGTAATATATTGATTTTATATTATAATAAAAAAATTTCTTGATACATGATAAATGACTAAATTAATTTTAAAATCGTATTTACCTTTGCCAAATATATATGTATTTAAATGTTGTAGTGAAAAGTATGAGAACAATAAATTTTTTTATATATAACTACCCGATTTTGAAATCATAATTAGACACGGAGGTCCCAATGGGCATAGACGAGTTTGTAAGACTTGAGTTGACGTGGAAGTACCTTCTCCGGCTTCACGGATTCGTTCTCGTGTGGAGCATATTCTCCACTGAAATATTGTGGCGTAGCTCTGAGAATTAGTCTGTTATATAAGTTCTCTATCGCAGGCTCCTGTCTACTCGTGTATATTCCTCGATCTAAAATCTGTACTAGCCAATGAATCTCTAACCTATATATTTGTTAGCCTGATCAGGGAAGCATATTTTATGAAATGGGATTAGCTAAAAATCCGGCGTAAACAGGATTTTGAAAGCATAATCGATTTCTTTTTATATTTATTCCATCAGATAGGGAAAAAAAATGTATCTAAATGCAAATTTCACATGTCCTTAAAACCCTTTAAACCCCGGCGTCGAACAATAATAAATAAAATAAATAAAAAAGGAGAGAAAAGAAGAGAGACTGTGAGTGTCGGAGCTCGAATCGTTCGTCGATGGCGATTTCACTGAGAAGATACTTAATTACTTGTCGAAACTTCGTATACACACTTCGAGTTTCATCTATCCGATCCCATCACCACTTTTCCAGTATCATTTCATCTCATCCTGATTCTTCCCATCACTTTGACGCTCACGTCTTATCAAACCTTACGCCCTCAAGTTTTCATCGATTTGACGCTCGCCGAAGCTTTGCAAAAGGAAGAAAACAACGTCTAAGTAACCTCACTTCCATGTTGCTTGATTTATATTTTTTTATTGATGATATGATTGAATTTTAGTTGGTGCCATTGTTTTCCATAATTCTAAAAGGGAAATTTTGAAGAATATTGGACCATTTCTAGGTCAATTCCGGATCCTTTGATCGAAATTCAATTTTAGGGAATAGCATGAAATTCGGCGGAGACTGAAGAAAACTCTGTTATTCCTGTTTGCTTAACTGTAAATGGAAGTGTTTCGGGAAGTGAACAAAATGCTGTGAGTGGAAGGCTAGAATAAAATAATTTTGATGGTGTTTGGTGTCCTCAGGCAGAGTAACTCTTTTCTTGAAGAAGTGCATGTGTATATTGGGCTAATTGCGATGGAGAAGTATAGTCCTACGAAGTATTTTCTATATAGTTTGCTTTCTTCTCGTGTGTTTACTAGAGGTGGAAGAGGAAGAGAGCGAGGAAGAGGAGCAAGAGGGAGAAGAGAAGGAGCATCATGATGAAGTTGGTGAAGGTAGGTTAGATGATGGGCATGTAGGTGCTAGCGCTAAGGTTGCTGCTGCTTCGCAAATGGATGCTGCTGTTGATGCTCTGTCGAGGGAGTTGACAAAATTGCGAACTGGAAGGGCATCGGAAGGTGTACATGTATGCCTTGTTTTGGTCCTTGGCGCACTTTATTGTTCTTCTAAAAAAGTGTGTCGAATTTTTCAGGGATGCTTGACCACATTATGGTAGAGTATTATGGTGTTAAGACACCCATCAACAGGATGGCAGCTATCTCAGTGTCAGACCCAAAAACTCTAAAAGTTACTCCGTATGATCCAAGCGTATGTGTTGCTTCTTAACTCTAAACTTCATATTTGGATTATACAACTTTTTTCTTATTCAGCGTATTCTTCATTTTCAAGCATTTACTTTCCCTTCAATATTGAATATTTTGGTGAGAATTGTATCTCTATAAACTTCAAATTCTGAAGAGTGTGACTCGGGATAATATTTTACTTTACAATATGTTAAGTATAGAGAATCTTTTGCAGACCCTGAAAGAGTTGGAGAAAGCCATAATTTCCTCTCCTTTGGGTCTAAATCCTCAGGCTGACGACCAACAGCTGATTATACCGATACCATCGTAAGACTTTTTTCTTTTGGTATAAATCCATTGCTAATTTTAAAATGTAAGACTTTCCCATTCCAATCATAGAAAAATTTTCTCCCTTACTAATTACGAGAAGAATAAAACTGCTGTTCATAAGTTATGACTTTCTTATCTTAGAAGCCCTGTAAATTTCCCAGTCCAATTATAGAAAATTCTCTCTTACCAATTACCAGAAGAATAAAACTGCTCTTCATAAGTTATGCCTTTCTTATGTTAGAAGCCCTGTAAATGTTTTATTCTCTCGCTATATGAATATAAGTTACTGACTAAATAGTGTTGATTCACTAACTATATGTTTTGATGCTTTCGATTGGCAGATTGACAAAAGAACACGCTCAAGTGAGTCTTAAATTAATATTTTCTTCTGATTCAAGTATGGTTTATTTTTCATTGATTACCAGTAGCGCTTTTGTTTGATATGGTCAAAATGTCTCGTAACAGGCTATAGTTAAAGTGGTTGCGAAATCATCTGAAGATGTGAAGCAAAGCATAAGAAGATCACGCCAGAAGGTAGTCTTGCTAGCACCAAGAGGTTTCCATGGAAAGTTTTTACACATTCTTATCTAACTTGGTTCTGCATAGTCGCTCACTTCAGATGTATGATCATATCTTTTTGCACTTATTGAGTCAGACTCGACGGATCAAAATCTTGGAAGGTGTTTCTCTTATTACATGCCTATGGTGGTTTAACTGGTTTAAACTATATGTTTTCCTGTCCGAAATGTTTTTATGAATTTTTCTTCTGTTTTCCTTTACTGAGTGAGTGTGAGTGTGTGTAGCGGAAGCAGGAATTGTGGAATCTGCTTTGGTGGAGAGTGCATCTTTGACCATAAACATATTCTTGCTAATTCACCAAAAGCCTATATCATGGTTACAGGCATTGGACAACATTAAAAAAGCAGCTGCCAAAAAGAAGGATAAAGATAAAGCAGGTCCGAGTTTGTCGGAAGATGAAGTCAAACGAATGGAGAAAGAAGTAAGTTGCATACATTGTTGCGAACCACGCTTGATGTGCTTGTGATTCAAGTCTCACTTGGCCTTTTTACATTTCAGATAGATGACTTGACAAAAAAGTACATGAAGAAGGCTGACGACATGTGCAAGACTAAGGAAAAGGAAATTAAACAAGGCTGAATGACGGCTCTTCGAGTGACTATTTCTTGCACAGTGATTTGTGAGAAGTGTAGCCACTTTCATGTTATATGTGTCGTCTAAGCTAATGGACCCAATTGCGTTTTGAAGCTGCACTCGTGGTTTAAATCACGTCTATATTTACGGTTTGTGTCTTACTATTTCATTCGTAATGCTTTGTTCAAATGCATCTACATAGAATTATAAAATCAGCACTCGGTACTTCTAATAAATCCCGTTTTCTTACGTTGCTGGATCTCTATTGGGGATTTGAAGATATTATACGTGCGTTCTTGGTCTTAACTGATGGATCTGGACCAGATCGCGTCAGTTTAAGTTCTCAAAATCGGATTTTTATGATAGCTGGACATGGAACCACCCCGGGGTGAAAATTTGCCTTCCCAACACCCAGGGAATTTTTTTATTCATAAATTCAAATATTATTTTATCGTGTAATTTTCTCTTCTAATTGGTAAAAACATAGGATTCTGACATTTGAGTTGCACAAATCCGGTGCTCTGAGATTCAAGCACCGTTGTGGCAATATGTACCGCGTAAGCAAAAACGTTGTTCATTATCTAACTGCCAAAAATAGCTTCCCTCGTTACAAGCCTTATACCCCGGACCCATAACTCTGCCATTTCCTCTCCTCCATCGCACACGAAATGGACTTCCTTGTTCTTTGATGTGATCACATAGAAAATTCCAGGTTTAGTACCATCGCATTTCATTTGTCTGCTTCTCTGGAAGCTTATGCTAGAGCCTACTTCAGCTTTTCGGCATATAACATTTCGACAACTCGAACTTCCCCATCGAAGTACTCCACTAGATCCTACCATTTTCATAAACTTTGTGTGCGGAGATCCTTTCCCTCCCTTAGTGTGCTTGAGTACTGTAGAACCGCATAACACAAGCTTGCGTGCAACTGCATCTAGTATGATGTTTTGGGCATCATTTTGCAGTCCCCCATATTTTGTTGCAAGTGACAATGCAGTTTCACCTTTGGTATTTTTCGCATCACAATGTGCTCCATTGGAGATCAGGAGTTGGCACATCTCACCATTACCTTCCCTAGCTGCAAGCATCAGTGGCGTGTAGTCATCGCCATCTGAAGCATTGATTTCATAACCCTTGTTTATCAGTAACTTCACGGCATCCAAGTCTCCATATCGAGCAGCACAATGTAACGCATAAAATCCTCCAGAATTGTGATTTCCCTTCTCAAGGGCAAAATCGAGCATTATCTTTTCGAACAGATCTTTATTTTGACTCAGCCGAGACAATGTGATTGCAGTTTCCCCAGATTTATTGCACAACTTAACATCAGCCCCGGCATATACAAGTTGCCTGAAGGCATCAACATGGCCTTCCATGGCAGCGATCATGACTGCTGAGAAACCAAGAGCATCCTGTTCATCAATATCAATACCTTTCTTTCCAATCAGAGATTTCAAACCTAATATATCTCCAGATCGCACGACAAATAGAAATGGTGAAAATGCGGATGTGTTGGAAGATGTGGGATTGTGACCACTTCGGATTACATTCAGCAATATATTCTCAAACTCCGTATGCCACTGATTAGATCTAGCAATAGAGATCACAGTTTGGCTAGCTGTGTTAACCAAACCAAAGTCTGCACCGGCTTTTGCTAGAACTTTAAGGCAATCTTCCTGCTTGTACTTTACACTGATTAAAACTGCAGTTTCACCGGATTCGGTTCTTGAGTTCAGACTGCAACCCGAATCTATTAAGCTTTTAAGAATTGTCGGAAATCCAAGACGGGCCGCAATGTGTAATGGCCTAAACTCCAATTTTTGAGTGGTCTCAACTGGGGTCTCTATCTGAGCACCACATTTTATAAGCACTTTCACAGCACCATCATTGCCGCACAGAATTGCATGGTGGAGGAGTGTTCTTCCACGATGACGGGTGTTTGGAGATTGGTGATGGAGAAGCATCTGCAAGATTAAACCTGTTGCCTCAAAATATTCTACAGCGCACCAGGTAATGGGGTAAGGCTCCGCCAGTCCTGCACCCACTCGAAGTTCCTCACCTGAAGCTGTATCCCATGACCACGCCCCAAGTTGCACGTTAACATCAGTTCTGGCTCCTGTCTTCACTCCAAAAGTCAATAAAAGACAGAATGGAAGTCAGTTTCTGTCCACAAAATGCCACAACAAACTATTCTTTGAATATAGTTGCAGAGTATGACATCACATAGTTCTTAGACCAACAATATGAAATAATGAAGAATTCTGATAAATTGTGAGTACAGATTGTGGTTCTATTTTGATCAAACTTAATCGAACCTTCCTTTTGGGTTGAATTTTACAAGGTAACAATTTTTTCAGCTAGAGTTTTCCCAAGTCTTGAAACTTACTAGATGAAAGTGGATTCATGACTAACATAAGCTCTAATGTAGCATCAATTTGCTTACTTCCAGAAGTAGGCGAACAACTGAGATCTGCCTACTGACAACAGCAGCCACAAGCGCGGTACAGTCAACATTTGCATGGAGACAAGGCTTGCATGACTGAAGCAACATGCGGTCAGTTGCATTCACATTCACTCCACACTGACACCAACCAACAAAATCAAGATGACATCGATCAGCAGATTGGTTGAGAAAAGCACAAATGCTTGGTTAAGATCATCAAACATAGCATGAGCTGTCCATGGAACATGTGCACAAAGAGCAGAAAGAAATTTAAACAGAGTTTAGTTCATTATTATAGCATTAACCCCAAAACTCCATGCAAGAAAATTTTCATATTTACAAGCTCAAATTTATACATAAATGATAAAAAAATATTTTCATGACGTGCATTATGCCATTAAACAAATAGCTGAATAAGCCGTTAGCCAAACATTTTAACTTCACTTATTCATATTAGCAAACATGTCAGAAATTTAACCTTCAGGAAAGCTTTCACCACATCCACAAAACCTCTACAGCATGCTGTCACAAGACCATGAATGGCAACATGAGGCCGTATTAGATCAGAACCCATAAGAAGATTCACTGATTTTGAACGGCCATGATTGCTGGCCTCTAATAATGCTTCCTCACATGCAGGTTGAGATGCCCCGGCCTTAAGTAAAGTTTCAAGGATCTCGAGATGGCCTTCTCTTACAGCTGCTGTGGTCGCAAATCCCCTAAATAGTTGTATGTTCAGATCAGCTCCTGCAGTCTGTAAATGTACAAAATTGGAAAAATTTGTAAGTCAATCATCGCAGATGATACTTTACAAAAGACTCTGGCAAAAGGACTCGAGCCCACTCTGATAATCCCTTCAATCCAAATACTAAATCAGTGTCGAGAGAAGTTGCGATTTCAGCCCTGAGAAGGCAGCCAAAAAGTTGTTTGTCCGGTCTTCGCTAAGTCAATATACAAGCTAGTATGACGAGAGTGTAACACACTCACAAAAGTTTCAGTTTATCAGAGACTTCCATGTCAGCACAAGAAAATCAAAGGCGGAATGCAGTTTAGAATATGATCACGGGAAGAGAAGTAGTCTTAATAAGGAAAAAATAAAAAACAGGATTTCATCTGTTACAGGTAAAACCACCTAATCGAGTCGTAAAGGCAGTTCAATAAAGGAGTAGGAGAGAGAGAACTCGAAAATCAACTTTTAAAATTTGAAAATAGAAAGCGCAAATCCCATTCAAAATAACAAACGAGATTTCAGCTGTTCAGCACTCCAATATACAACCATAGGCAGTTCCTTAATCAACAACGTCTCATCGAGAGAGTCCTGCTACTGTATACCCAAGCGGATAAAGAAACGATTCATTTAAACAAAACATAAGCAAAAACTAAAATATATGCAAATGATATAGAATCCAGCAGTTCGAACTCAACATTGCCTTACCAGTAAGTTCTTCACGAGATCGAGATTTCCATCATTAACAGCGACGAACAACGGCGTGACGTCAGTCCGGAACTCATCGTAATCGACGCGCACCTCGCAGGGTGACTCCTCGAGCAAAACAATCTCAGTCTTCCGGATCCTCAAGCACGCAGCCCCAACGTAGTTGACATCGACGGACGGATCGGCCAGGCACTCGATCACCGACTTGAGATCGTTACACAACGCAGCTTCGAGAAGCCGCTGCGAGAGCTCAGCCTGGTAATCCAGGGGGACCACCTGCTTCCCTGTGCGAAAACCTCCGCCGCCTACGCTGCCGTGCCTCAAAAACATCATTCAACAGCAAGCAGCGCACTGCTGAGTTGCCGAGTGGCTGGAGCCTGGAGAGAGAATGGCGACACAGAAGTCGAGAAAGAGGAGACAAACTTAGAAACGAGTGAGCGCCAGTGGTACGGTGGGGGAGGTATTTATGTTATGGGTTGTGTAGAGAGGGGGTATTTAATATTATATGTTTTATATTAAATTAGCTTTTTAAAATATCTGATTTGATACTAAAATACTAACGTCAGTTTGCGTGATCCGGGGGTTGAAATAATAACAAGATTATGGATTATTATTTATGAAAAAGTAAGCCTATCAATGATCCATATAAGTTTTAAATCGAGTGATATACATGGTATATAAGATCAAAAAAGATGACTTATATGACAGACTAACTCCCAAAAGCATACCCCACAAAATTTCAGCGGGAATATGCTCCACACGAGAATCGAACCCGTGAAGTCGGGAAAGTTATTCTCACTCACCCCAGATCTTACCAACTCGCTTGTACCCTTGGGGCTATATATGTTTGTTTTACTCCACACTCAACTCTAAAGACATGAGTGGTCGTTGAGTTTAATGTAATTTGTAACTGAAGATTGTTATTTACATAATTACACTCCAATTTTTGTTGAACACACTTTATTTTGAATTTTTGTTCCTCTAAGTTGACAAAGTTATGCTTCAATCAATATTGGTAAATTTCTCAAAGGTCTCATATTTTCCTAACATATATTATCGATAACTTTAATTACTCAATATATTACAGTTCTATTGGTCAATGTTTTTAAATATAAATAAATATGCAAACAAATTTATATCATAATATTACTTTGAACAGTTTTTTTAGTATTATGTTCAATTTTTATTTATGGCAAAACGATAAAGATTTCACTATATTACATATATATTTTCCTATTTTTTATTTTAACTTAAAAAACTTTAATTTAATCACAAATATGTATACTTGTACAAATAAATTTATATTTTAAAATAAAATAATGATTTTTCAGATTTATAGTTAGCATTATTTTTTTAAAAAAAAGCTATAAATGATCTTTTTTTAATACTTGTACTCATATGAAATGAATTGAGTACGCATTTGATTTGTTACAAAAATATTCTAAAGCAATAAAATAATAAATTTTTAATCTTATTTTTTAAAAAAAATTAATCTTATCTCAAATACATTAATAAAATTTTGGTAAATCAAAATTTGGTAGAACCCATAAGGTTTTATGTTCTTTTACGAAAAAATCAATCAACAGCTTTGCATACCTTGACAACAGCTTTCCTGTTCTTTTACGAACATGAAGGTTAGGTTGTTAGACCCATGAATCCGAGAATGTATGTGTCTAACTGTTGATGCTGTCTCGTTTACCTTAAAGATCAGTCTTACCATTTCCACCATCGGTTATATCCCCAGCAGAAATACTATTACCTGTTAAGATTTGGGGTCTCATTGTCACAGCCGACCTGGCCAACCAACTCAACCGGCACAATATCAGCATCTTGACGTACGAGAATTTATCAGGAGGTCACTCATCTCAGTACTCCTCTCACCGATGCACGCTTAATTCAACATAAGTCATGCACTTAAAAATGCACATTCTTTTTGCTAAAAACATGCAATCTCCGTACTGTACCAACTCGTGTATATTATAATTGATTTTCCGAGTTGTTTAACGACTATAAAAGATCTCTCAAGTCAAAGCATCAATGCCAGCTCTAATCTGACTAAGAAATGAAGCTCCAATCTGATCTGCTAAACATTTATGTACTAAACTGCTCGCTCCTGAATTGAAGTCTCAAGCTGATTTGATCTTCTTGTCTAGTTATCTTTATCTGATCTGAATTGCTCTTCTAAATTGTTGGCTTGAACTGATCTGTTCTAATCTCATATACTCTGCTCCAATAGCTCTGACCTACTTTGATCTCATATAATCTGCTCTAATAGCTCTGATCTATCTGAATAAGAAAGGATGATAGATTTGGTCTGATATGATCTTCTAAGCTCCGAGCTGATCACTTTGTTATCACAAAGACTTAGAATATTTTATACTTTAAAATTTTTTTAATTTATCAGAACATAATATTCTATTTTAGGATCAAACGTTTATAACTAAATCAAAAGCTATAACTGTTAGTCAAAATACAACTTTATTCATCAGACATGTGAGAGCGCATAATACACCTATTGTGTGCATTAGGGTCGGGCCATTAGGTTTATCAGCTCGGGGAGGTATATGTTGAACTGTTGTTGCTGTCTCATATACAGTAAACATCAGTCTTACCATTACCCTGCCGTCGATCTTATCCCAACAGATATAATATTACCCGTTAAGATCTGACATTAATCTCTTATGGTCCCCTGACCAACCAGATCAAGCGTCGTAGTGTAGCATTTCAACATATGAGAGTTCCCCGATGGTTCACTCATCCCAATATTACTTCCACGTATGCACAATAAACCAAACATTTCTCATAAATCATTCTTACATATCACTTAATCTAATTTTCATCTTATGTATTTATTTCTATCATCCTATATTTTAACCCGAGTGGTTGAAAATGAAACGACTTTTTAGAAATTTCATTAATTCTACAAACATGTTGCAAATTTAGTATTCACTAGTTGTTTCTATATTGTATAAGTTTAATATAAAATTTAGTTTGAAATAAATGTTACAAGAAACTCTTTAATAATAATAATAATAATATAATTTTATTATATAGAAACAAATTTAGATTGAAAATATATTATAGAAATTATTTAATATTGTATAAGAATGAAACGATTGAATGGATTGTGAGACCATAGATAATAAATGTTAATATTCAAATGAATGTGAGTGAAATGATGTGTTAATATAATATGCATGTGGCATATAAACCTCGTTATTTTGATGAGTCAGATCGATGTTATGACACCTACTACCGTGGATGACGTCATAACCAAGAAAATCAAACAATGTTGTTAATTATAGATTCCTTCTATCGCGATCTTACATCAATCAACGTCCCAATTTTGTCACCTGCGTAGATTTTTCTTTTTTATGGAACTATATAGATTTTTCTAATAGCACGATAAGATGATGATAAACATTTGCGTTGGCTCAAGTAACTTCATTTCAAATTTCTACTTTTAAATAAAATTCGTTGGAATTCGAATTTTTCCAATCTAAGTCAAACGTGGGCGAGCTTGTTCTTTTAATTGATTAATATTTGAATATTTATTATTTTTTATTTGAAAGACATTCTGTAATTTATTAACTATTATTGTACTAATTTCCACTATAATATTATTATTTTTTCGAATGGAATATTATCGTGTCTTATCTATTTATTTGTTATGTTTATCTAATTTTCAACAATTTTTTTTAAAAAAATCCATTCACCACCGGAATCGTACCTCCTCCCCGCTCCGGCGAGAGGCAGCATATGTCGAATTTATGGCAAATAGCATTTCAAAACTTGAAAAAATCCTAAAAAACATAAAACTCGATGCTTAGTTATCAGCCTTTTAACACGTTTTATTCTTGAAAAAATAAAGCATGTTCGACAATTGCAAGGGGTTCTGTATTTTTATTTTTTGAAACACAAGGAACTCTTTTTCACATAGGACTTCTGATGCAAAAGATCCTATTTGATTTATTATTATTTATTACCACGTTATTATCGTGGTCCAATACTTTATTTACTTCAAAAAATCACATATTCTATTTGGATGCAACTTCTCATATTTTAAATTTCTAAAAATCTGGAAATAAATGATAGACATGGAGGGAAATTATCATTTTTCTAACTACAAATTTGAAGTGGAAAATTAATATATTATTGCTGTACATTATGCACATATATGATCTCACCGACATATCGCTGTAGATAAGCAAGCCTATGGTTGGTTATAGCTTATAACAACGGAATAAGGCCCAAAAGATATAATAGGCTAAACGCCCTCTTTTTTTTACATATTCTATTATATTTATATCAACGAGCTCAGTTCCTTAAAGCATATGGAAGATGACACTCAATCCACTGTCCTTTATGTGGTCGAGGATGATGTAAATGGTTCCTGGGCTTGTTTGTCTGACGTTTACCATATTTCGTTTCCAATATTTTAAGTGGATTCTATTTGACGACACCACTCGTCTTCCTCTCCGTTTCACTCGAACTCCCTTCGATATCCGAGAACAACACCTTCCTCTCTTGAGGTAATGGATAAGCAATAATCGAAATGTATTTGTACCACTAGCAATTGCAAAGCTCTCAAAGCAGAATAAATATAGTGATATTATATGAATCTTGTTGTAGCAGTTGTCGCAACACGGAACGTCTCTCAAGTCTCAAAATTCGTGCAAAACATCTGATAATCCTTCCGAAATATTTAGGCAATGATCGTCTTTAATATCAGCATGTTGAAGATATTGCGAAAACTTAAATCAACCATCTACAAAATACTCAACTTTTTTCTCTGAATCTGGACATCCATTGTTCATCTGAATCTGGACATCCATTGTTCATCATATTCACTTCAACTTAATATATCCCTTGAGATATGATAGCCTCGTTCAGAAGCAAAACAAAATATTGACATAGATCACGCGATCTCATGAAATAGGATGAACTTTATCCGAGGAATGTAATATAACAAAATCTTACAATATATGGTAAATTTTATCAACTTAATGCAAATATAAGCACAATATATTTCAAAGATATTTGTCAAAAGTCCATCAACTTACCTTATTTAATGAACACAAATCAAGCATAATATTGATAGACAAGTATATCAAAACAAGCCAATAAAAAATTACATGTTTCGAATATAAAAGACAAATTATTATCATCGTGAACATTATGAATAGGTTTTTCGATACCGATTGTATTATAAGATTCCAGTTGCTACAAACACCATATGACCAATTTATCATTAGATGACATTTTTTGTAAATGTATATGATATAATAATACTGACATAATATAATTTATTACGTTGTTTAGTCATCTTATGTGTACTACATACCAAAGAGTAAATATTGTTAAGAGAACATCCGAGGGTGGACGTTTGTTATTCATGTCCCCATTTTTTGTAGTGCATGTATCTCGCATCGGGGAGTTGTTTTCACCCTTCCCTCATGGTATTATTTCACTATCGATCACCCAGGAGTATTTAGCCTTGCAAGGTGGTCCTTGCTGATTCGCACGAGATTCCACGTGTCCCATGCTACTCGGGTCAGAGCGTAAGTTAGTGATACTTTCGGTTAACTGGACTTTCGCATCTAGGATGTAATATTGGGACTGCTTCATCTAGCAGCACCACCTTTGTATTGCTTGTATAAGACCTTTATCGTATTGGGCTTTACAGTTCATATCTTGTATTTTCTGGAGTGACATGTCAAAGACCAAAATGTTGAGGGGTACGGCTAATAAAGTGTTGTATATAAGATTTTGATTCCAGGGTTCATTTTTCTTCTTTCCGCCCGCCCTATCCCACACCGCCCGTGGCTCTTCAAATTCAAGTGGAGCCCATCCCGCGCCGCCCATGGCGGAAGAACCTCTGGAGGAGCCGGAGAACAACCAAGAAGTTGGAATACCGGAGAAACGCAAGAGACGAGCACCCAGAAATCCTCGCGAATACGAGGAAGATCACACCAAGCTATCGAAAAAAGGAGAGAAGAAACAATGGGGCGTTGCTTGCGAGCCAGAAGCCAAGTTATTGCCTGAAGCGAGTCAGTGGAAGTTCGCAGTTCGAGGGCAAGAGCCTCCGATCTCAGCATAGGGAGAGGCTGCGATGGCTCCTCGGAAAACTTATTAAGAACCGGAATTGGGCAGAAGCGGGTGGCGTGTTGAGCGTGTTGCTTCAAGCTAGTGGCAGGGATCAGTCTCCCTCCCGAAATCGCGCCAAGTTCTTGGTAGTCCACGTGGCCTTGATAATTTCGTGCTTTGTACAACTTAAATCCTGCGGCCTTCTTTCTTTAATGATTTTGTGTATCTCAGAAATTACGCGCTCGGAGTAATCGTTTTTGCAATTTTTTTTATTCAAGATTTCTACCTGTGAGAGAGTGTAGTCCAGTATTCATTTAGCTTTTGATTTGTTATATACCTGAAGATTTTTTTTTTAAAAAATTTTAATTTTCCTGGATAGACATTGGAAACATTGAGAATTTTTTTTATTTAAACTTTCTGCAGGCTGCATTAGAGCTTCTCAATCATATTAAGGAAGGGAATATCAACTTAAAGAAGGCCCGCAATGTCTATGAACTGTGGATGAAAAAGATCGGACCTTTGAAAAATTGGTCAGAAAGGGTACTGTACAGAAATATTAGTTTTGCTTAAAAAATTCAGGGGCCTGGGAATTTATTTTCATAATCAAACAGGACTCTCTTTATTTCAAGATTCAAATCGACATAATTTCAGCCCTTCACTTAGTGCAAGCAAATGGTAGCAAAATATGATTCATTCAGAAGGGCTTTTCATTTAAAGGACTCTTTTTGTGTTGAACAGCATAGGTCTGCAGTGCAAGTAGAGTTTATTCTATTTTGCCTCCAAAATGGGAACATGGAGCATGCACATCAAGCGGCTCTTTGGTATGGTTATTGCTTTTTAAATATGCTTCTATTTAGTAGTTGTGAAACATTTTCCTGTATTATCCTTCGTTTGCTCCTAGAAGGTCTGGAAAGTGTACATATCGCCCCGTCTATAAATCAGTATCAGTTTTACTTACCTTGTTCCGTAAATCTCTGATTTGAAATGACAAACCTTTAGATTTTTGTGAACTTCTAAATGCGTCACATATATTCTTTCTTAGTTGCACCAACATTGTTGATCAGCCTCATGCAGGAAAGGGGATTTTGTAACGACCCTGTGTCAAATTTGGTTGTTGGGATGGTGTTCTATCAGCTATGGTATTCTGGCATTCCTAAAGAATTACAGTTGACAGAGCTGGACTCATCTGGCACATGTTTGCAATTAAATACATCCATGGGTGGGATTTTTGTGTCGATTAATAATTCTGTGGAGAATGATGGCCTTGAATCCGTAGGAGCTGAATCTCCCTTACGGGGTGATTCAAACTCCTCAATTGCCAACAACAAGGAAGCCTATGAAGACAAGGGTAACCAACTCAAAATAGAACCTATGGAAATTGATGAAAAACTGGGGGAAGACATTTCTCGTCCCACTGTTGAGCCTCAAGGTTTTTTAATGAATTCTACTAAGGTTAGCGAACAAAGGGACTATTCTCTATCTACGTATAGTGATGATCAGCCGCATCCCTCAATTTTTTACACCCAAGGTGAGTTTAAGAACCCCCACCCCCCTTTTTGTTTCAACATATCTACTGTTCAAACATGAAGATTTTTGTAAACCAACTCTTGCAAGGTTTTGCTAAATATAGGTTTACCTCCATGGTTATTGCCTTTAAAATTGCCCCATTCTCAAGAAACTTTGGAGGATACGATGCATGTTCACAGCAAATTGCGTAATGACTTCTATATAAACGCGGTGAATTGCTTTCGCGTTGCCCTGTACTCATCACCTCCAGTAATTGAGGCCTTTCACCCTTTAATACAGGTACTGCATCATCCTGCTTCACTAGAATAATGAAAATAAGATAACTGTGATTCTTTCTTTACAATATAAGTAGTAATTTTGTAAATGTGGCTGTCAGACTCCATTTATGCAGTTTGGGCTCATAATTCTCTCATGGGATTATATAGCTGTCTCAGGGTTGTCACCTATAGGTTGTCATATTCTGTGGATAAAATATGGGAGCATCAGTGGTATTTCATAATTAAAATTTACGGTATTTGTGTGGTTAGTTTTATTTGAGAAGTCTGTCCTTGGTTTTCCTTAATCTCAGCAGCAAGATTAATTTGAAAATTGATTCTTGCATGTAGTACATGTACCCCTATTTGGTGAAATCACTGCGCATAAAATGTTTCCCCCCATTATTTCCAAATTTAATACGAACTAGTTTCTTGCTTGCTAATTGTTATATGCCCCTTACCACCTTAGAAACTATCACTTAACGCAAAACTAATACCTTTAAATTTCCACTTTTTAATTTCTCATGTTTAATTTCTCGTTCCTATTGCATGTTAAATTTCAGGAAAATTGTCTTGGAAAAAGCAGGAGATTGTAAAATAAAAACAAAATTGATGGCATAAATCAGTTTCTGCAATTTACAATCTGTCTCTCTGTACGGCTCATTACATTGTCTTACAGTATAACCTTTCTTGGTGCTTTGTTGTTTTATTTTGTCAACTGTCATCTGCCTCGCGCATAATGGCCTATATTTATGAATTTATTATTTCTGACTGCTTGGCATCCTTAATTGTTGCAGATGCTACTTCTTGGAGATCAGGTCACTGAGGCCCTCAGTGAAGTTGAAAAAATGACTCAGTTCTCAGATTCGATTGTACAGCTCAGGTTTTGATTTCTTTTACATATTGGCTGTCTGCATACTAATCAAGAGTAGTAGATATGGGTGTTTAGGTGCACGAATTGAAACACAAACAACACATCTGGTGCTGGTGGCAAATTACCATCAAAATATGTGACAGCACTGTGCATATATGTGCAATGGGAATCCATTGGATTTGAGGGGTGAAATGCGACAGGTTGATCCAATGGATCTGAGGGATGAAATGTGCTGTTCTATGCTTAACTAAAATTAAATTTAATGTTTTAGTGGAGTGATATCCCCTTCTCGCCTGTCTAATTCATAAAATCCCCTTGTATGTTTAAGCATATTGTGCTTCAGCTAACACTTAGCACATTAGGATCACCATATCTTTCATTACTGGGTATATACTTGTGATGCATGAGCAATCAATTGGAAATCCCTATCAAAAAAATCCATACATTTTTATTTACAGAAATATTGTTGCTCCCACTGCAGACTGAAAGCAGGCCTCGTGGAGCATTTTGATGGTGAAAATTATGTCAAACTCTTTACATGCTTAGAGGAAAGTTTGAAGAAGGATCCGACATGTAGTGACACTTTGGCAAAACTTCTTCTTTTACATCAACGTGGTATGTTTCAGTTGAAATGAGGTCTTCCTCATGTTCTCCTTGTGCAAATGTGCCTCTAAATTTATCAGCATCAATAGTCTTATTTGATGAGGTGCCCTGGGCATTCCCGAATTGAATATCCTTAAAAAAACATGATGCAGGGGAATACAACACTGAAAATATGGTGGAAATGATAGCCTTACACCTAGATGCCACGTATGGAACATGCGATACATGGAAGGAGTTAGCATGTTGCTTCTTGAAACTCTCTCAATGTGAAGAAGATAGAATTTCTGTCTGTGATGATGGTAGTCAAGAAATTATGGGTCTTTATGAGAAGATCCCCGAAATATTCACTAAAAGTGGATCTGTAGAATCTTGGAGATTCCGATTTAGATGGTGGCTCAGACGTCATTTCCACAACAACATCCTCAAGTCGGATAAAACCTCAGGTACTTGAAAATTTAAGCCTGTTTTGTTCCGAGACCCATGTATTACTATGTGATAACGAGCCATTTGTCTCCGGAGATTGATTCGACCGCTGAAAATTTGAAGTTTAACTCGTGTTATCCGGTTTGGTTGCTCTCTTTGCGACACAACAGGTGACCTGCAGCTCCTGACATACAAAGCAGCGGCGGCTTCACATATTTATGGACGAGATTTCAGATACGTTGCCACCACGATTGAACATTTAGAAAAGGTGGCCGATATGGAAATGTATGCTTTTCTACAAACGCATGTTTTGAATTCTGTTCGGTTTTATATCCAGTAAACGGGAACTCTTCATAATCTTCGCATTTTATTACATCGACTACAATAAATATATGCACACGAGGAATCCCACACGTTAGATACAATTCTACACTAAATTTCTTGGATTTTGTTTTAAAGGCACTTGTTCCATTATATAAAGTGGATGCCTGAGAAAATTGTGTTGTGCTAAAAAGTTTGGAACTAAAATAATATTTAACAATAGTTACAATACGGTGACTACACAGATGGTATGTTCCCAAACTACTGTTTCGCATTTTTTTTCCACTTTATATACAATAATAGTATGTTTTCAACATTCTTGAGAAGTTGGGATCAAAATATTTTCTGTAAAAAAAAATTAAAATACTTCTCACTTAAAAAATTAAGTTTTTAATCCATTTCAGATGAATTAATTGGGAGGCATATTTCTTATGATCAACAATTCCAAACAATACTTGACATTCTTGGGTAGTTGTGACATACAGAAAGTGTGCGACTCTCTTATATCCAAATACTTGGAAGTCCGAGACACATGAAGATTAATAGATGATATGGGATCTCATTTGATTTCAGATTCATATGATTTTGTGTTATACATATAATTTTTTTTAACTTTAATGCACTCATTTCTGTAGCATAAAAAATAGATCAAGGCTAAATAAATACCATCGATTGTCCGAAAAGTTTTAGCATATTAAATTTTGTGGGGAAACAGAACAAAAGGCATGGTTGGTTTGCAAAAAGCAACGAGTCTAATTTTTATATGTTTTTTTTTCCAAATTTCGAATAATTAATTTCTTTTTTTAAAAAAAAAAATGATAAAATGAGCCATTAATTTCTCCCTTCCCACCATCGTGACAATCATTTCATTCCAGCTAGCGTGACAAAACACCAGTCCCCACCCCGTGTCCTGTGTATATAATCGCCAATTATGATATCGTGACGCGAAATTCTCTTTCTGCGCCAAGATTTAGGAGCTCGATCAACTGATTCAAGATGGCGGGCGGTTACAGGGCCGAAGACGACTACGATTACCTCTTCAAGTTGGTCTTGATCGGCGATTCCGGTGTCGGAAAGTCGAATTTGTTGTCGAGGTTCACAAGGAATGAGTTCAGCCTGGAGTCAAAATCAACTATTGGAGTAGAATTCGCAACCCGCAGTATTCGTGTCGACGATAAGGTGGTCAAAGCCCAGATTTGGGACACTGCTGGCCAAGAGAGGTACGTTATTGCTCCGCGAATATTTCAACAGTCAGACGTCAATACTTGGTTCCTGTCGGTGATCATTGTTTTCTCTATAGTTCCTGTCATCTCCCATCTCCCCCGGTTTCTGGTTTCGCTCGTCACTGATGTTTCTATGTTGAATTGAACTTAATAAGAGATTTGGTTAGGGTTTAGGTACAAGTGTTTGGAAACCTGTGTGTTTAATTGTTTTATCTGTTTATTTATCTTCTGGGTGTTAAATTAGCTGACACTTCCAAAAAATGAAGTTGCATCTGTGTTTGGTCGGGCAAAATGTGATTAGGTTTTGAGGATGGGGACTGAATTGAATTTCAATGCATTATATCTGCCGCATTTACATCTATGTACAGGTTTAGTAATATGTATATGTATTTTGGGTTAAAATAAGGAGAGAGTTTCTATTATGGCAACCGAGATCTGGTTGACAGATATGACTCTGCTTTTGTGGTTTAGACTCCCGAGCTCTGCTGACCTGGACTATATGTTAGTAAGTTAAAAGATCCCTTTTTGTGCCTTCTTGTTGTTGTCAAGGATATCAGGAGTTTGTGTTGAACTACATTTAGAAATAAGAACTAAACTATTGATTCTTATTGCAAGTTTTGCCTACTGAAATTTGCCTTGAGGCCATAAAAAATGTAGGAACTTGTATGGTGTTGGTTGAACCAGAGTCTATGATCTCGGTTTTTCCCTTTATTATTTTTCTAATAATTTATAAGCACATGAAGATCATGATTTTGGTCTGCCTTCAGATACCGTGCAATTACGAGTGCCTACTATAGAGGAGCTGTTGGCGCATTGCTTGTTTTTGATGTCACAAGACATGTCACATTTGAGAATGTTGAGAGATGGTTAAAAGAGCTTCGAGATCACACAGATCAGAACATCGTGATCATGCTTGTGGGAAACAAGGCAGATTTACGTCATCTACGTGCTGTTTCCACCGAAGATGGCAAAGCTTTTGCTGAGAGGGAGAAAACCTATTTCATGGAAACATCTGCCCTCGAGTCGATGAATGTTGAGGATGCTTTCACTGAAGTACTCACCCAAATATACCATGTGGTTAGCCGTAAAGCACTTGATATTGGAGATGATCCTGCAGCCTTGCCCAAAGGGCAAACTATAAATGTCGGAACCAAGGATGACGTTTCAGCTATGAAAAAGATGGGTTGCTGTTCCTCATGAATTCCAAGCTATTGAGCATCGGATTGTCCATATAATCCAGGAGAGTGATTCTCGATGGTGTCATTCGTGCTCGCTACTCTTTGGTAACTCCTGGTTCTTGAGGCTGGTTTCTTTCAATTTTGGAGCTAGAAATGCAGACATCCATAGCGTTTTACTTAGCTTTCCCCATTTGTATCGTATTGTGTTGTATTATCTTCAATTCAGTCTCATCCTTCTGACACCTTTCATCATCATGCTTGTTTATATATCATTCAGACTTCAATCAATTTAGATCCTCCGTGGCTGATTCGAAAGGTTGCACAAGAACACAGATCCATTGATTTTTGAAAATCACATTTAATTCGTTATTAATTAGATAAATATGTATACACGATATTTTTATTCGTGGTGATTCGTTGTGCAAGTTGGGATGCCAATATCAACATTTGAAAGTCTACACCTAGTGATGACTGATGCCTTGTAAACTACCAGGTTCGGAAAAGCAAGTGATCGTTCAAACTTAATAGGATCAAGGGAGTTTACTATGTGAATAAGCGTGAAAAATCTATTATTTTTAATATTATCAGTATATATTAATTAAATAACACATGCATGTGCACAATTTCACATGGTATATATAAGAAAATCATAAATCTGTGGAGTCGTTGCTGAGTGAATTGTTGTCTCTTAGTTTCAAGAGAGGCAAACGCGAGATAAATTAGTTCAATGCCTTGAGAGCTTTTTTTTAAAAAAGGGTTTTATATTATTTACATTTTTATAATTAAAAATAAAAATTAAAGGTCAATTTTTAAATGATATCAAAAAATTTGCTCTTTTTCACCCTTAATATAGCCAACCGATATGTTTTCCTGGCCGGGGAAAAAATTAATATGGCCAACCAAAATGTTTACCCGGCTTTCATGTTCTTTTGCCCAAAACGAAATCTCAAAACACTTTTAAATGCCATATTAACGAAGACAAACAACATACAAAATCACCATTCAAACCTAATATGCTCAACCATCACTGATGTATGTCTCATATTTTAACTTAAAGGTTGATGCAGCATTCATGCATCTTCAACAAACAATGAGAGCCTGTACAGTTTTCAAGGCAGAGACGCAAGGCCAAAAATGTCAGGTCTCTGAAAGTATATACATAAATATAACAAATGTATGTAGTCCCAATTCAAACACGATGGTCCTCTAATTATGAATCTTTTAACTTGCAGCTTAACGCTGTGGATTTGCATATTGGACAAGTGTTCTTCAGAGGCAACCACTTCCCTATGCATCCACTATGGTATTCATGCCCGCAGTCCAGAGTTCCGATGGTCTCTCCGATCATGTAATCGGTCTGCAAAAATTACTCTGTTACTTCACCGGTAATAATTCAGACAGGACCACAAAGCATTATCCAAAAACAAGGAGAGCCCGGTGCTGCCAAAGATTTCAATCTTCGAGAAGAATAGCTTTTTCCACCGCAAATGTAATATCAACTCGAAACAACATATCTTGTAGGATCACCAAATGTTAAGCTTGTAACATGAAAGCAATTTGTTCTAACAGAATGAACACAAATTTCTGTATGGCAGGAAATCTCAAAGTTCCACACCAATACACCATCCAATACTGATGCCATTCGGTAATTTTTAAGAAACATCATTATTTTGGGTACGGATGCATACCAAACATGGAGTGATAACTAGTAAAAATAACCTGACATATGAGTTACGTTTTTTTCTAATATATATATGATATCAATATTAACTTGCAATCATGGTTTATCGACAGCAAAAAATGATAAGTTCTAGTCACTTGGATAGTTTGATTAAACAGCCAGCATACAGTTTCAATAAAGATACCTGGCATACAACACAGAAATTGATTTGCTCATCCAGGGGAGCTGCCTCTTCAAGATTGATACAAGATGCTGAGCAGGTAAAAGTTCTTGTTTTCAATTTGTTTCGAATAAATTCTTCAGGCAATCCGGTCCCAACACTTCCAATTTGTTCTCCAAGTGCAAGAAGTTCCTGTTATAATAGAAGTATTTCATTTATTATGGTATTATTTCATCACATGTTTGTCTAAACAAGAAACCAAACAACCATAAATTGCTTCCTGGATTACCTCATAAGACATGTGATCTATATCCAATCGCATATCTATATGCTGATCGGTAGAGCCTCCTGCTTCATGATCATGGTATCCCGGTATCTCAAGTACAGCAACTTCCTATAAATTGGCAGTCCACGGCAATAATGTAGTCAATTTTCGATGAAGAAAGATGTAGATGAACCTTAAGATTTTATTTGTGAGTGTGTTGTGGTTTCGAGGTGGAGGGTTGGGAGGCCCAACTCATGGGCTCAAGGCCTTACATCTTCTGGCAGCACTCGCAAGTGTGGAAGGTTGCGATGTCTTGCACTGAAGTCAAGCATGATATCCCTTTGATGAGGCTGGTATAGCGGAAAACCTGTTGGTAAACCAGGAACGAGAAATGCAGGCCCAGCTTCAATGACATCTTGATAAGGACTGATGGAAGTATTTGAAGCACTAATTGTTGAGATTCTATGAGAAGAGGTAGCCACTAGTGCTGGGAAGTGAACATTGTAACCTCTCACTGCTTGCAAAGGAGGGGCCGGATGATAGGGATTAAGATGGCATTGAGGAATAGGAGGATTGAAAAAACCATTAGAAATTCTGTTACTGCCTGCTACTTGATAACCATGTATACCTATATTCCCCGGTTCAACACAAGCTCCATTTACACCACCTGACATGCCGAGAAATGAAAGACAGATAAGGGAACCTCATTAGAAATTAGAATAGAGAACAGATTCAACTCAAAATAGCAAGAAAAAAAACAAAGCATAAAGATAGAACTTCACCATGCACATAAGGTGAATCAGGTGCTTGTGTCCATGGGAAGGTGCCAATATCACTATTGTTTGCACCAAACTGCATGTCCCGCCAAGGATTGCCATGAATCTGGGCAGGTGCCGCAATATAATTTCTTAGCAAATGACCAGTATTATGTGCAAGGGCAGATTCAGGTCGAATCAAACCAGGTCTGTTCCTCACAAATCGATGAGATCCATTTTCGACCATGGATGCCTGGTCACTCCCACCATATTCTGGTGGCAGAAAAGAAGCAGCATCCGTTGTAGTAGCGCCGGATTCAGTTGGTTGAGCGGATGGAGCGGCAGTAGAAGAAATGGGGCCTGGTAAAACGTTATGATATTGGTGATTTGTCGGAACCCCCTCCAAATTATGTCTCTTAAATGTTGCTCTGGCACCATCCAGATATGGTATGTTTCTAAAATAGCCATCTGCAGGAACACCGACAACTCTTTGAGAGCTTGAAAGGGACAATTGATCATATGCCCCATGATTTACTGGAACAGGGAACTCTCTGATACCAGAGGGAGGTGCTAAGTAAGGATTAAAGTGGCTTGGTGGTGCAGTAATGGCCAAGTCAAGATTAATGGCTGAATGCTGAGGCTGAACGCTATTGTACCCAGGCATCCCATAAAATAAAGCACGTTCAGGGATGTGATGAAAATTTAAATCGCGACGATTTTCCAGAGTAGAAGCCATCGAGTGGATACTGGGTTGAGGATAGTTTGCTGCATTTGCATATAAGATGCAAGGTTCAGGATGTAAGCGGCTATAGCCTTGAGGATCGGATACCGAGTCAATAACATGACCATTGAATTGAGTGTTCCGGTGCCCCATATCGAATGAGTTTCCTGCATCAGTTGCACACGCTTAAATTAGAAATCAGTAATTGAATTCAGATTATTGATTTGTCAAAAATGCTAAGCCCGAGAGCAAATGACTGGGTCAATTCACCATAAATCAATATAGAGAAACGAATTAATTTCACAAATCCTCTTACCTTGAGCTGATGCCACGAGTTCAACATTGCTGTGGGCACACTAAATTTATTGACTGAAACCAAACTTTCTTTCACACGGGTTTTACACTAAAATCACACACTCCTACACGCTCATACTCAAGAAAATGGCATGTTTAAAAATGATGGTCGGATTAGGGGCCACGGGAATAAAGTTAATCTACACTGCAATGAAACATAATCCCAATTAACAGCAGGAAGATGAGAGCCTGACAGCATGGAAATGAGCACCACATTTTGTGGTAGTCAAATTAACATAAAAATGCAAATCAAGATGGGGCCCGATAAGATCTTAAAGATTTATTAGAATGAAAGATAAAAAAAATCTGAAAACAATATAGAGCAAGTTTTAATATATTATTCGGCACTTATTAGTCCTACTCCTATATCTACCTTAATAGCATCTAAAGGTTTCATCTACATACAACTAGATGCTTGTATTCTAATAAGTTCATTCAAATAAAGGAAAGCAAATAACGAAATACTTCCTATTCCAGCATTTTTACATCAAAAACAATTTGTTTTGTCACGTTGCAATAATAATTAATTCATTCAACCACACACATCGGCAAGTGCGGTGATAGGATGCAAAATATTAAGTTTAAAGCATGTCTTATTAGCAAATGAAAATGGTCAATAGTAAAAAAAACACTTTCCTACAAGATACTTACAGATTAACCTACAAAACTAGCAACTGCGCTTCATAATCAAGACTCAATATATTACATGATTGTTTTCCCAAGTTTTTATTTGAATCCTTCACCCTATCGCTTCAAGGTGATAATGGAAATGCACACAGAAGCAGTTACAGAGTAATGCACAAGCCTAGAGCCAACTTAATAAAGCCGGTACTTTAATCAAATGAAAGCTTTAATTGATCAACTTACATTCATCCATTCTCCAATAATATATGTTTCCTTGAAAATAAAAATACTTATCACATAAATTGCAGGGGCAAATTCATTTTATGGGGTTATGATTGACAAACCACTACGATAAAATTCTCGAAAAACTTGAAACTTCAAATGCAGAGTTCTTCGCAGACGAACCAACACGTGGCATCATGGAAGGGCGAGAAAGTCAAGTCAAACTTTCCAAAATATCAGTTGCAGATGTAGAGTATAAATTTTGCATTGTCAAATGTGTGTGAAGGTAGAGATCTGATAGAATGATCAACCCTAGACTTTCTGATAGAATGATCAACCCTAGACTTTTAACTTCTCTCCAAAAACGGAACATGAAGGAACGATGAAAGTAGAAAATATTTAAAAAGGTAAGAAAAAACATAACAGGAAGTCGCTCACTGTCCAAATGCTCCTTGTATTTAATAACTAACAATAATTTAATAACAGCTAAATTGCATTGGATAGATAACCAAATCCATAAACTCCATGTGTCTACAATAGATCATGGAATTGGGAACCGCCGGAACATCCATCGCCCATGATTAATGGAAACAATAAGCTTAAGTAATCATGATTAACTATTTCCACTAACTGTTATACCATTTAACTATACCGTTACACCTGATTCCGTAAAACCAAGATATCACCAATATGAGCTAAGTGATAACAGCATAAGGAAGCTTGACACACCTCAAACAAAAAACTCAAACACCAAACACTATATACTTCGATAAGAAGAACATATAGTGCACCTCCCTCAGAGATTCCAGTCATTAAAAATACATCATAGATTCATAGATATTCTGAACTTTTGATCAACAGACATGATGCCAAATATCCTAATCTTATATGTCAATCATGGAAACATTTTACATTGTCATCAAAGTTTCACTCCTTTTATTACCCAGCAATCAAGCTAACATGTATATTAGAACCAGTCTCCCTCCCCCTGAAAAAACGGTTGCATTATTGACTTGTAAATAGTAGCATATCACTGAAAAACTTAAAAAGCTTATGAAGCCGAGAATTAAAAGACCAACCTTTGGATCATCAAAAAAGTTCCAAGCTTTCGTAAGTCTCCACCCACCTTCAATATATTCCACTATCAAACTTGGAACTCCTGCCAAGGAAATAAATGAATGAACAGATATAAAATTACCAAAAAGAAAGACTTGGCGGAAAAACCCTAACTTTGAGATGCTCTGAAAAAGTCATCAATGATCATCAAAGCAACAATCCAAGAAAAACCCACCAACAAAATGCCAAAAAAAAACAAATGGTATGCATTGCATGTATAAGAAATTCTGGACAAATAACAGAGTCAGAAAATTAAAAATCCAAGGGACGAATATGATTTTTTAAATTTTCTTTTAAAAAAACTGTCAATTGATTATATCATCCAAGCGCTAACCAGATAGAAGAATAACCAAAGGCCAAAGAATCAAGAGATCTGAATGAAAAGTAGAGAGATGAGTTGGTTGCAATTGAGAGAGAGAGAGAGAGAGAGAGAGAGAGAGAGAGGAGTTCCAATGGAAAATCACCTGTTAATTTTCTTTCTGGCACTGTAATGTTTCTATTATTGTATTTGTATTTGTATAACGCACATTTTTTTTTTAAACTATTTTGCTTATATAGTTATATATCCCAGTATTTGTTTCTTTAGGCAACGTTTGGTAGGCCTGATTAAAGTGGGATTGATAACCAATCCTACGTTTGGTTCATTTTTTGCCATTTTCTGCCAATCATTCAACCCGTGATTGTTATGTTTTTTGCAAAAATCGGCCTGATAATAATCCCTTCCATTCACGTGGGTTTCGTAGTCCTATCTATGTTGATTTGAAGGAAATTGCTGAAGTTTACCAGTTTACCCCTTCTCAACCATTTTATAGAAATCCAGATCTATCGACGAAGAAGAAGGTGTTCGGCTCTCGGTGGATGATATCCAGAAGCTGTGAACCTGACTCTGTTACCATGTCATCCATTTTGAGTAGCATTTCTGCCTGCATAATCGGGACACAAGTCCATGGATGGATCATTCGAAGAGGGATGGAGTGGAATTTATCCATCGTTAACTCTTTGATCCTCTTTTACTCGTACCAGAATAAGTTAAACCAAGCAAGATGGTTGTTCGAGTGTATGCCCGAGAGGGATGTAGTCTCATGGAACTCAATTATTTCAGCCCACTCGAAGGATCCCCTAGCTCTTGAGTACTTCAAACGCATGATGAATTCTGGTGAGGCCACGCCAGATTCAATCACGTTTGTTTCCCTGTTATCTGCTTGTGCTCAGTTGGGATTGGTGAAAGATGGGGAAGAGTTATTTGTTATGATGACAGAGGGGGTTCGTTTGAGCCCGAGTATGGAGCACTATGGTTGTATGGTGAATCTTTATGGAAAGGCGGGAATGGTCAACGAAGCATACGAGTTCATATCCCGTAAAATGGAGTTCCAGGCTGGGCCGACTGTATGGGGAGCGTTGCTTTATGCTTGTTACATTCATGGTAACATTGATATAGGTGAGATAGCTGCAAAACATATGTTTGAGTTGGAGCCAGATGGGGAACATAATTTTGAACTCCTGATGAAGATTTATCGAAACTTGGGTCGCTACGAGGACGTGGATCGAATAAAAGTTGCAATGATGGAACGAGGACTGGACTTGTGACGGCATCAAGTTAGTTGCGGACATGGTTGAGCAGCCGTTAATCCTTTTTTGTTGCCACCAGGTAGCGGCTGGATCCTCTTGCGAGTGAAATTATATTATTCACTCTAAGAATCAATAGTTTAGGTCTTTAAATTTTCCAATATAGATGAAATCTCCATTAACTTCTTAGATGTTTCTTGGATACTGTATATAAGATATTTTCAATAGAAGCATTTGGTTTGGACAAATCGTAAGCATTGTAGAGTGTTGTACAAGAAATTTAAATTAATTGGCGAAGTTGTAGAACGTGTATTAACTTCATAGAGGTAAATAGGTAATCAAGTTTCAAACAGTGAAGAACAAGATAAGAGGAACACCAATGGCTCATCGTTGTGCTCAGAGAATGCTGCAGCATGTGCGGGGAAGATTTAATTTTTTAAATATCAAATTGCACATATTCGACTCACAAGGGTAGGTTAATCTTGCCTACCATGCATGTGTAGGAATTCAACCTTCACTAATCCTAGGAGGAGATGATTTTGTTTATGTATATGTTCGTATGTCTTTCTTGAATTTTGATTCAACTCACTTTAAGACGATATTGGTTGAAGAGTTTTGATAAAAGTATCTTTAAATTATACTCCTAAAGTAGTAGATGATGAATTTAAATATATATTAAAGCAACCATTTAACTAACTTATTGAAACTTTTGTAACCTAGAGGCAATAAAAGTAAGCGAGATAGTAATCTGCCTATACATCCGGAATACGTTAAAACTCTACACCAGCAATTTTCCAGGTCATTAGACTTGCAATTAGTTGAGAGAGACAATTCAGCGGCTTCCCTGGGTAATAAGGCCGCAAAAGATGTCATTGTGCGCCATAAGTGTCAATATAACCAACCAGGATATGATATTGATAAAAACGATCACATGTTACATTTGATAACACCATGTCGAATTTAATCGGGTACAAATTCATCAGACCCCAACCATATTTCAGGTTTTTGTGAACAGCAACCATAAACTAGAAAGAAAGAAAAAGGAAAAAAAAAAAAAAAAACTGCCGCATTTTCAGTTAAAAAGGTTTCTAATTTCTACAGGCTTCAGATAAGTAAACTGGAAGACAACCTTCAAAGCAGTTTCTTTGTTTCATGGATACTCTGAATGTTCAACTGCCTCATGTCCCTATAGATCCCACGAAACCTCCAAGCACATCCCTTATCTTATGCCATATCTTGAGCGCAGATTAGCTAGTATCTCAATGTAAGCTGGTGCTGCTTTACAAAATACTTCATTCCAGATACTCAGAAGATCTGCTACAAAGAAATTACCGTCAAGTAAATATATTTGAATATACCGTTGTACA
>KV001989.1:0-12379 GCA_001598015.1 Dorcoceras hygrometricum | reverse complement strand
TGTGTGTGTGATCGTATATAGCAAATATTAATCAATTTATCTTGGTTTGGAGAGTATCATCTCCGTCGTAGAAGCAAATTTAAATATTTTTTTCATCGTGACAACACCTGCACCTGATTTGGTACCAATGAATTTGAGACTTGAACCTATTAATTGATTTCTGATATCTTTCTTTCTTTCTTTCATTTTTCTTGTTTGAAGCCAATTGATTTCTGAGTTCAAGTGGTGGTATTTTTTAAATATAAGTACACACTTGCGCGCATGTTGTGTATCAAATATTATTCATAATATAGATACTAGATTTTTTAACATAATCGCATGCCCGTACTGCGACTAGATTCCTGAGTTAATTATTTTTTAAAGGGTAATTACTCCGATTCAAAACTGATAAAAATCACTGTTAATATAATCGCTCTATTATTTCCAAATGTTCTGGGGCAATGCATTTAATGGTTGGAGCTAGGTCGCCTTCATAATACATGTATTTGCAGTAACAGTTGGAAACTAATCATTCGATGCCCTACATTTTTTCATTAATAACATGGTTCGTCTGGCTAGTTGTTTCAAATTTTATGGATAGAACTCTTACAGGTTGGTGTGAGTACTTCTAATAGAATATGAGAAGTTCCACCGAAAACATACGATTCTCAATTCAACTTATATAGTATTTTGATACCGTAAGAATTCCTCCGCCTCGGGACCGCAGGTAAGAGGACCCTTGAGCATGTCACATCGGGGTACTACGGATCAAACCAATGTCCAAATTGGTCCTATTGTTTTCAGCGAACGTACCCCTAATAGCACTTTATTGGTACCCAAGACTCGGCGTAAGATATACCAAAAGGTAATCTCGGGACTCAAGGCATGACGAATCTTCACCGTTCATCTTAAACAACGCGACCTCGGGGTAAGAGGTCTGACATTGATGAACGTCTCATCACAACCCCTTGGCGCACTTGCATATCACATGATTAGTCTGAAAACATAATTAAGGGAAAGATTGGGAATTCTTATTAACATGTATGTTTTTAAAATAGAATAAACACAAAAGAGTAAATATATAGCTAGGTTTACAAGAAAAGCTAACAGAATAAAATACCCTTAGACATTAATAAATATAATATAACTAATATTCCCCCTCAAATTCATGATGCTACAGCGATAAGCATTGAGAGTTTGTCAGAAAAGAAACGAAAATGCGAAGACAAGTGCACTTTGTTGAACATATCAGCAATCTGCAAAGAAGAAAGAACAAATGGCAAGGTGATGGTGCCAGCTTGACATGACAATCAATCTCGATATGCTTGGTTCGCTCGTGAAAAGCCGAATTCCATGTAACCTGAATTGCACTCTGATTATCACAATGCAGCGGAGTAGGGTGACAAAGAGAAATACCCATATCAGCAAGCAATCAACGAAACCAAACAATTTCACATGTGGTTGAGGCCATGGCACGATACTCAGCTTCTGTAGAAGATCGAGAAATAACATCTTGTTTCTTACTCTTCCACGAAATAAGTGAGTCACCGAGAAAAATACAAAATCTAGTGGTCGATTTGCGGTCCGTAGGATCAGCAGCCCAATCCGCATCAGAGTAAGCACGCAGCTCTAACGAAGATGTAGAAGGGAACAAGAGACTCTGAAACTGAGTTCCCCGAAGATACCTAAGAATACGAAGAACGACAGTCCAATGAAATGTAGTAAGGGCAGTGGCAAACTGACTAACCACATGAACAACATGCGCAATGTCTGGGCGAGTCACGGTAAGATAAACCAAACTCCCGACAGTGGTACGATAGAGACTCGCATCTGCCAAAGGAGTGCCATCTGACGGAGAGTACCGAGAATTAGTCTCGAGAGGATTATCAACAGTTTTATTGTCAGTGAGACGAGCACGCTCAAACAAATCAGCTATATACTTTGATTGAGATAAGAGATAGCCTTTTGGAGAAGGGGCGACATCTATTCCCAGAAAATAACGTAGCATACCCAGGTCCTTCATAGCGAAGCATCGCTACAACTCAGACTTCAAAGATTCAATACCATCATAATTATCACCAGTAATTATCATGACATCAACATACAAGGATAATATAATACGACATACCGTTGTACGCTTGACAAATAATGCCGAATCATGGTGACTAGGAAGGAAGCCAAGCGATGTGATTACAGTGGAAAACTTCTCAAAACAGGCACGTGGTGCTTGTTTGAGACCATAAAGAGCTTTGCGAAGCTTGCAAACGTCACCGGGTTGATGAGCAACGTCGGGTGGAGGAGTCATATAAACTTCTTCATGAAGATCTCCATTCAAGAAGGCATTCTTGACATCCATCTGAGAGATTCTCCATCGGCATACAGAAGCAACAACAATTAGAGTACGAACATTCGTCATTTTTGCAATAGGGGCAAAAGTTTCTTCATAATCCATGTTATACTCCTGAGAATAGCCTTTAGCAACAAGTCGAGCCTTGTATCGTTCAATGGATCCATAGGATTTGGTTTTGATCTTGTAGACCCAACAAGGAACCAATGGTATGTTTTTCGGACGGTAACGAAACCAAATCCCATGTATGAGTCTGGTGTAAAGCAGTAAGTTCCTCAACCATAGCAGCCTGCCTAAGAGGATCACGAACTGCCTCTCTATAGGAAAAATGCTCATAAAAACGATGAACAGAGGCAACAAATGAAGAAAATGAAGTAGAATAAGAGGAATACTCAAAATCAGGGAGTTTAGTGGACTTACGAATACGAGTGGACCGACGCTGAGGAGGAGGAGGATCATCTACAATCTCATCCTCAATTGGGTGGTCGTAGGATCTGGGGCATGAGACGTGGATGCCTCATGAACAAAAGTATCAGAGAGACCTTCATCGAGGTCGGTATCGAAAGGATCAATACGAACAAGGTCTGACTGTGTCGTATGATGTGAACTAGAAGGATTAGAAAAGAATGGGATATGCTCTAAAACACAACATGACGCGAGACATACAATTGTTTTGACTAACTGGATCAAAACAACGATATCCCTTTTGACCAACACCATAACCCAAAAACACACATAAGGCGGAACGAGGAAACAATTTGTTACGTTCGACATGTGTACGAAGAACAAAGCAGTACAACCAAAGACGCGCAACGAGGAATAATCAGGTGAATGACCATACAACTTTTCAAAAGGGAACAAACCTAAATTATTAGATATTGGAATTCTGTTGATCACATGAGCAGCGGTGAGTACTATTTCCCCCCAAAACGCATTAGGAACCTCGCGGACAACAAAAACGAACGAGCTGTTTCAACAAGATGGTGATATTTTCTTTCAGCAACACCATTTCGTTGAGTGTCTGTACACGAAGTTTGGTGGATAGTTCCATCGAAAGCAAGTGACTGCGAAAAATCGTTAGAAGTGTATTCACCTCCCAAATCACATCGAAAGCATTTCATGACAGATGAGTATTGGGTTTTCACAAGAGCTCTAAAATTATTGACTATGATATGGAAATTAGACCGGCGTTTCATAAGATAAACCCAAGTATAACGAGTTGAATCATCAATAAACGAAACATAATATCTGGAACCCCTTTTGGTGGGTATAGGAGCGGGTCCCCATACATCAGAATGCACAAGATCAAACGGCGCAGTTGTGGAAGAATTACTTTTATTAAAAGGCAAGGCTGAAAATTTAGCCAGTTTACAACCACCGCAATCAGAAATATCATGACTGTTCAAATGACCTAAAACTCTTGTGGACACTAGAAACTTTAAACGAGACCCAGAAACATGACCCAGATGAGAATGCCAAAGATAAAAATAAGAAGACGAACGACACAAACGAAAAGACGACAAATCCACACTAGAGGCAGCGACAGCTGATACTTTGAGCTCATCCAAGACGTAGAGTCCCCCTTCCCTACGTCAGATCCCAATCACCTTCTGATATCGCAGATCTTGAACACAACAATTGGTATAAGTAAAAATAACTGAGAGACCAGAATCACATAATTGACCAACAAACATTAGACTAGTAATATGATATACATCTGACAGAGATAAATGAGTGTGCGAACGGAGCCAATTCCTGCCAATGAGATTGAAGTCCCATCAGCAGTCATGATAGAAAAAGATGGGGTGGAATTAATAGATGCAAAAGAATTAATATCAGGAGACATATGGTGAGAAGCGCCAGAATCCAAGATTCATAAGGGAGACGATTTTCCTGAATTATCAGACAAAGACAGACCTTTAGAAGATGAGGCAGACATGACATGGGGTTGTGAAGCAAGAAACTGTTGAAACTGCTCAAACATGTATGGATCCAAATATGGGGCAGCAACTGCATTGTTGGACTGAGGTGGACGAGATGTACATTGAGCAGTAGGCGGTGGGCGTTGGTTTTGCAGTGGTCGTTGTTGTTGTTGCTTGCCTTTATCCAGTCATTTCGGACGCTGAGCCTTCCAATGACCCTTCCCTTTGCAAAAAGCACATTCATCTTGAGAGACCTTAGGGGCTGATCTGGTTTGGTTGGTTGGCGGAGACTGGTGTAGAGCAGCAAAGACTGACGAAAGCACATGTGTGACATACCCCTTATATGCCCTAGATTTAAGCCGAATTCCTCTGCTAACAGTTCATTAACAACTGAATCAACAGACAGAAGAGGAGAACGATGGAGTATTGTCCATGCAAACCCTCGAAATCATTCTGAAGGGCCATCAGAAACTGTACCAGACGCTGCTCTTCTCGACGAGCAATATATGGGTCAAATACTCGCAGCCTCTCAGATTCAGTAAGAGCCAATTGATCCCAGAGATTAGACATGGCAGAGTAGAACTATTGGATAGTCATATCATTCTGCTGAAGGGCGCGAATATCTGTCTCAAACTGATATGTTTGGCGAAATTAGACTTCGTGTACAATCTAGCCAGATGATCCCAAACCTCTTTCGTCGTCTCATACTTCGCCAACTGAATACCAATGGAGTGCGTGACCGAATTGTTGATCCACGTAATAATCTTCGAATTGGCAACCTCTCAATTGTCAACCAACACCGCATAATCAGTTGCCGTGTCGTATATAGGTTTAACCCATGCACCTGTAACATAACTCCACATAGATTTTCCACGCAAAAAATTCTTCATAACATAGCTCCAATACGTGTAGTTCGTCCCATCCAATTGAACACTAATCGACTGAAGTGAATCATCCTTACGACTGGCCATGATAAAACAGACACAGATACGAACTCAAAAATCCGATATTCCCAATAACCAAATCACTAGGGTCCAAAAAAACCCTAAATCCACATGAGAATCAAAGGGAAATAGCAAAGAGAATCCATGAATTGAGGTTCTTATACCATGAAAACATAATTAAGGGAAAGATTGAGAATTCTTATTAACGTGTATATTTTTAAAACATAAGAAACACAAAAGAGTAAATATATAGCTAGGTTTACAAGAAAAGCTAATAGACTAAATACCCTTTGACATTAATAAATATAATATAACTAATATAGTCAACACTGACAAAAGTTGCAAAACCCACTCCTGCGTATAATTAGTCGGGTGGCGTACACGCAAATGTCATTCAGCCACTCCTATAAATATTCAGGTGCGTCTTGGCTTACATTCATTCAACATACTAACGTGCTTTCAGCTCTATATACTCTTACTTCATCTCGACCTCCTGATCTGACTTAAGTATCGGATGCTCTTCCTCGAAAATCTCCCGACGCCTTCTAAGTAGTGTCTATGGTTACATGTCATTGACAGAAAAACATCCAACTCATCCCCCGAGAACAGAGCTTCCGACATGTCCTCTCATATTCCTCGAGTTATATTGTGCCGAGGTCAGACGTGGTGATACCTCGTTGCAGTTGACTCATCCAAGCAGTTTTCTCTTAGTTTAGCTCCAACAGCTTTCACTTAGCTCATTTCTCGAGGACGGATCTCTTAACCTTCCGACCCGACGATCTGATGGGGTGGCGACTCATTGGCTGGATAAAATTCGATTACATCATTTTTGTTCCGAGCTCAGTCAAAACTCAGAAGTTCTTTGCAAATACATAGATAGAAGTTCTAGGTCATCTATTATCTTTAAGTTGGGGACGAACGTACAATTAGTATGATATCAAACGTATTAATACGAGTAGACCAATTTGTCGATAGATAGATATGGTCCGTGACCTGAATCCAATTTTCATTTCATATGAGAAAAACGATTTTTTTTTCTTAACATATCTTTGTCATTCGATATAATAGGATCTCGTTAGATATAAAAGGAGTTGATAAATACTGATAACTCTCGGACAGCATATTGCACGACCTTACGTTTATTGACATTATGCCTTATATTTTCTTACGCTGTATCTAGGAATTTGTCACACAAATGTGAGAGTGCATTTACTTATTTTATTTGATATTAGGGAGGGAGTTTTAGGATTTGATCTCAGGGCCCCTTCCAATTTTGGAATGGGTATTTACAATTTACATTATATTGTTTTTTTCATCTATTTTTCTCCTCTCCATGATTTGGAAGATTGTTGAAATGATAATAGAGAACTATTTTCGAATCATTCCCTTTCAATTCGTGATATTTTACTGCATAAAAAAGGGGGAAAATCAATTAATCGGATTCCATATTAATTTTTTTTTAAAAATTAAGGATGAATCCGGGAGTTAGACTCCCGGATTATAATAAAATTGGAATGGCCCTATAACTGTTATATTTCGGAAATCGATGTTTTTTTTTTATATTATTTAAAAAAAAAAGCCTCAATAGCAACTGGGAGATATTAAATGATTGGTGTTTCCATTACCCAGCGCGTGAGTGATATAAATCATTGTAAGTGTTATTTTAGAAAACTATTTATATTATATGAAAAGCATATTCGAACAATTAATTAATAAAAAAATTGATTAATCTTTAATATAAATTTTACCTATATTTTGTAATTTTTAAAAGTGTCTTCAAAAATTATTTTTTTAAAATATTTTTCAGAAACGTTTTACGAAATTTTATTCGAACGCATAATTTAAGTTTTTTAACTATAATAAGACTAAAGAAAAACTGTCCAAACGGAGCGTTAAAACTTATAAATTGTTTCATGAGCTTATAAGTTTCAATTTTTGAACATATATTTTAAAAAAAATTGTTATGGTAAAATTTATCCAAATATATGAAGGATATAATAAGAAATATTGGTTTTTATTTATTTTTTCTTATTAAATATTGAATTATTTACTAATAATATGAAGGAGTTATTTTGTATACACCAAGGGTCAAGTGACTACTTATTCTCACATGAGATTATTAGCTCCATTAAAATTTCATAAGGGGTTATACGGCGTTTATTTTTGTCAAACCATTCATATTCCATGATAGGTTATATATATGCAGTTTACGGTTTTGTTCAGTCAAACCACCGTATTTCGAAACTAAACAGGAAAAAAAAAAAGAAAGATATAGACAATAGTACGAACATATTTCCACTTAAATATTATTTATGTATGCTCTAAAATTTAGTCCATTATATAAATCATATCCCCGAACTTTTGTCTATTCATGCATATCCCTCGATTTAAAACATATATGAACCAAGAGATCTTTGAACTATATAAGGGATTAACTTATTAACTTATTAATAAGTTAACTTGTTTTAAAAAAAATGAAATAAAAAATCTATGGAAATATCTGTTCACGTTACAATCGTGAACTTATCACATGTAATAATGTCTTTAAAAGCTACAGCCCAATAAATAAACATTACTCAGAGTCCATCAATTCGGCCTTCTCTCTCGACAGTGGTGATATGGGGCCCATTAGACACATTAACTACTCCATTTTCGGCCCCAATATTAATCAGCCAGTGACATAGTACAATATTTGGTCCACTCCTTTGAGTACATGATTTATTTTAACGAGGCGAGTCATAACAATAATGTACTTGATAACAAAACTTTTAAACCAGAGGAAATGGCTTATTATTGACGAATGGATGCAATATAAACATAGCAAAAGGTTCACATATACAAGAAACATGAGAATTGATGCCAGATTACCACTCTACTTCCGCATACTACATATCTTAATGGTGGTGGTGTTCGCACTCGACTGGGGTAGCCGGGAACCGGGCTGTGTCGGAGCAATAGTCGTAGACCATATGGTTAGCCCTAACCCATATGAGCTGGTGGGATTGATGTAGACTCAGCTCAGACATGGTCGGCTCGTCCCACCAGTACTGTCTATCACCGCCACTGCTGCACCTTTTCATGTTCTCAGCCGCCGAGGCACCATCAAGGTATTGGCATCCGTTGATTTCAAACCCTTTGTAGGAGGCTATAAAGGGTGCGTGAGACCAATCTGTTTTGACTCTCCCACCTTGTGTAGCCCAATCATCGGCATTCCATATTGAACTGTAGACCCCCATTGGTTGGTCTTTCGGAAATGGTATGCCTTTGTGCTCCAGGTTCGAGTGTACACGTACTGGAGTTTCATCCACAGAGAATCTGCATTGATTATACCACATTCTGTAAGCGAACCATGTTGTATTGCCATATTGGAAAATCACACATACACGTACGCACACGTGTGTGTGTGTGTGTGTGTGTGTGTGTTCGTGTCATGAAAGAGAGATAGCTATAGAGGGCTCACAAAACTTGGCGCTGGGTCCATGAAATAGAGTAGGTGTGAAAGTCCTTAGTGGGATCAAACCAAAGATTGAACCTTTGTTCTCTGTTGCCTACTCCGTTAACATAAACATTGGTTTGAACAAGGTAAGGCTCCCCACTTGTGTTGCCTAAGAACTCAAAGTCGAATTCATTGTGGTAAGCTCCATCTGATGACATCTACCCATACACAAAGACACAACAAATTCACCATCAAATTAGTGATTCCATTTGACTTCAAAGATTAGTCAGTATAGAGAGCTCCTTATTTCAGATTCTCTTGTTTTCAAGTAAAAATTGAATCTTAGGTGTCTATCTCTGAGAACAGTAGTTGCGAGTTTTAGCATAAAAAGGGAACTCATATATAAAGGAACACTGCAAATCATAAATTTCCTTATGACTTGAAAGAGAAGCCAGCTGTGATTTATGCAGATTTCATGTACGTATATCATGTGAAGATTTTATTTCTATTAACTACTGACAAAGTGAAACGAGGGCAGTAAATGAACACCCAAGGCCCAACCAATAATGGAGTGAAACAGATATTTTTCTTCCCTTCCATTCTTGTTTACAATGTTGATGCATGATTTATCAAATGAACTGCGCCAATAATCCAAGAAATTATAGTGAAAATTGATTGAGCATACATAAAAGGCAGTGACAGTCCCAGCAGAGTCTCCTTCCACGAGCTTAATCTGAACTATAACTTTCCCATACAAATACTTGCTCTTCGATGAAAATCCAGCGCCTGTATTATTCCAAGATTTAGCGAAACCCAGAAAACACTACGGCAATGATGAATTTTGATATAAACACAAGATCTCGAGATAATGCAAATAATGGCAGCCCCCCGAGAGAAAAAAGATCAACATTATGAATCTCAGACAAAACATAATGCTATGTACTTGAAATTTAGCAGCATTTCTCGTCAAAACAACAAACATCATAGATAAACAAGACATATAAAAAAATATCAATGAGTGTACATATATGTAGTACCTGAGTGGTTATCGAGTTTCATTTTAAGAAGCTCCCCTTCATAACTGAAATGGTCCAAAGCCCAACTCGGCTGGAAAAGTTCATCGAATCTTGATGACCCAACAACACAACCCACAAACGCTAATGCAAGAAAGATACTGGAGAGGTCTTTCAGCATTGTTAACTGGAAGATGAATTTGATCTGTATCCTTCTGTCTCGGCAAACGAAATACTTAGCAAGTGCAGAGCAGAGGACTCAGGTGGGGTTGGCCGTTTATATAGCGGAAGAAATGATGATTAGTGGGCATTTTGGCTTGGCTGGAAAGCCAGATCGGCCACGTCAGCCGTATACGCCGTACATGTAGCATTTCATCTCACAGTCCCGTTTTTCGATGTACCATTTTCAAATCAAAGACCGGTGGAGCCATTTTCTGCTTGCTATATGCTATTATCTAATATTTGGTATAGTTTATAGCGTTATAAAATTAATAATAAATGTATTTATAAAATCATTTAGTTTATAAAAATAATATTTTATAAAATTAATATATTTGTTTTGATTGATTAAATATATGATAAAGTATAAATTATATTTTAAACTTTTATTAAAATTAATAAATATAATAAAAAATGAGGGATAATACTATTATTTTATATTATATTATTTGGTTGATTTGATAAATAATTACAAATTTATGATGTGAATAGATATCTAATTATTTGATTAATCTAAAATAAATAATATTTCAAATGAACATGAGATCTGACATGAGTATTATATCACAGTGCGAAGGAACGGTATCTTTGTATATAATGTTCATCTAATTATCGTTACCAGTCAAATATTTTCAATTCAGATAATCACATGCAGATCATGATATATGCAAATACAAATAGAGTAAAACTTAATGTGTAGAACAACCAAAACTCATATTTCCTTGCCCGAGTGTTATGTTTATATTGAGATATGAGATGTGTTCTATATTTTCATTGAAATTTTAACTTATGGTATTTTTTCCTTTTCTTGGACATTGTGAGAAGCATATGACAGATTAAAAAAACACACACACACACACACATATATATATATATATATACAAGAGCTCATCATCAAGTGAAGCAAGTGATGGTTATATCAAGTGAAGCTATGTATATAGCTTGAAACCAACTATCACTCAACCATAGACGTGTAAACAGAACATTTTCACAAGTCTTTCGAGTCGTCATGAAAATATTGATTCACATTCGAGCTTATTGAATTCGAGCCAAGCTTGAACATATTTCGAATATTTTTTTGAGTCAAACTCGAATCAAAATTATATTATTCGATAGAGTTAAGACACAAGTCCAACACAAATCCCATCATACTACAGATTCAGCTCACGCCCAGTAAACGAAGATAGGACTAGGAACGTTACGTTTTCTTCCTCTTCTAGCGGTTGCCTGATCTGCTAGAATATCCTCGTCTTCTGTTTTGTTCTTGGGGCTGTTAGTTTATTGCAACTAGATTTGCAGGATTCTTTAACGTCATCCTCACCCTGTAGGATATATATACCTCATCTATAATCGATTTATACATGGAATGAAAATATTCAGTTCTTCCCATTTTTCCTCCTTTCTTTTGTGCTTAATCTGATTCTTAACTGATAGTTCATAAGCAGCTCGTGTGCCATAATTTTGTTTAAATAATATATTTATAATTAAAAATGAGTTTTCAAAACAAACTGATTATAATAGTTTATAAACATGTTCAAAACTTTCGAATCGAAATTGAATTCAAACCAAATTTTTCAAAGAATTCAACCGAACATTAAACTAATCAAACTATTAAACTTACGACATATACTCAATTCCATTCGTTTATACCCATCCTCAACCCCAACACTGAATTGAAATTGCAAAGAGTGAGCAGGGAGGATAGGACAATTAAAAGATAAAAGTATAGTCGGAAGAGTGGTACCCACAATAGTGGGGTATACCTTCCTACGGATCAGTCGCTGTCGGGTAAAGATGGGTGAAAATGGCAGCCAATCCAATTCCTACACGTGGTACGCCCCAGCTGGACGATACTTTGTACAGTTGCCCTCCACTTGGTCGTTAAAGAACTAAGTTTTTAAAATTTTGAAAGCATTATTCCATTACGTACCTTTTGTATTATGGCCTTTTTCAATATGGCAAACATAGAATGTGATTCTTTTCGTACATCCATGTATATACATTAGATACAATCAGTAAAAGTTAATCCATTAATAAATTAATCCTCTGTATATGTTAGAGATCCCTTAGCTCATACAGATGATAAATCGAGAGATATGTACGAATAGGCAGGGGCCCGAAGTAAAGGACCCATATAACGGAATAATTTTCAGAACATATCCCTCACAATGTTTCAGTGGTAAATATGCTCCATACGAGAATCGAACCCGTGAAACCGGGGAAGTTACTCCATCATCAACCCAAATCTTACCAACTTGCATGTGTCTTTAGGGGCTACATACAATCGTTATATATATATAGAGCTTTACTACTCATTTTCTTGTTTTTTTAAATGGTTTTCCGGATTTTGAAACATGCATTCAACGTAGTTTAGGTTTGAGATTATATTAAATTTGAGACTCTCTACTATCTTGAAACATATAGGAAATTCATTAAAAATGAAGGGTTATTTTTAGAAAAACCTTATCTTATAAATGACAATTACTTTTAAATATGAAGATTTTAAACTAATATAGTAT
>KV001988.1:3203-43822 GCA_001598015.1 Dorcoceras hygrometricum | reverse complement strand
CAGAGATCGATCTACGGTCTCAAACAAGCATCGAGGAGTTGGAACCTGAGATTCGATGAAACAATTAAGGAATTTGGTTTCATCAAGAATCCCGAAGAGCCATGTGTATATAAGAAGGTAGTTAAAAGAGCTGTGACATTCCTTGTACTTTATGTTGATAACATTCTACTCATTGGGAATGATGTAGGAATGCTGCAGTCAACTAAAGTATGGTTGTCTAGTAGATTCTCGATGAAGTACATGGGTGAATATTCTTGGAATACAGATCTATCGGGATAGATCGAAACGGATGCTCGGACTCACCCAAGCCACCTACATCGATACCATACTTAAGAGGTTCTCTATGGAAGAGTCCAAGAGAGGACACCTACCTATGAGCCACGGGGTCACTCTATCTAAGTCTATGTGTCCGATGACTGATGAGGAGATAGAGAGTATGACACGTGTGCCATATGCCTCGGCAATAGGTAGTATTATGTATGGCATGATCTCAACTAGACCGGATGTCGCATATGCTCTGAGTGTCAGGAGCCGCTACCAGGCCAACCCCGGCCAATTGCATTGGAAGGCTGTGAAAGATATTCTTAAGTACTTGCGAAGGACTAAGAATATGTTCATGGTCTATGGGGGTGGTGAACTGAAATTGAAAGGCTACACTGATTCTAGCTTCCAATGTGACGTGGATGATTCGAAGTCAACCTCTGGATTTGCATTCATGCTCAATGGTGGTGCTGTCTGTTGGAAGAGTTCCAAGCAAGACACCATCGCGGATTCAACCACTGAGGCTGAGGATAAGGAATTTTGTCCAAGAGTTGGGCATCATTCCTGATGGAGTTGGTCCAGTCCCGGTGTACTGTGACAACACGGGTGCCGTTGCGCAAGCAAAGGAGCCTAGGTCTCACCAAAGATCCAAACATATACTGAGAAAATACCACATAATCCGGGATGTTGTGGCTAGAGGTGACATAGCAGTTGAGAGAGTCGCCTCTGCAGACAACATTGCTTATCCACTTACGAAGCCCTTTCCAGGACCGTTGTTTGAAAAACATCGTGAAACAATGGGACTGCGTCTGATGAGTAGTTGGCTATAGGACAAGTGGGAGATTGTTAGAGTAGATGCCCAACTAGCCAACTTGTGGCGTGTGGGTTTTATAGACTCTTGTATATAACAATCTTTATATATGATAGTCGCATTTCTTTATGGCATTCTTTATTTTCATTATGATTATAATGTTAACAATTGTGTTGTATAAAGACCTAGAATGCGTCATAGTGTATGTTAGATGTGATAGTGGATATGATGGCTATCATGAAACACATCTAATAGTCACTGTGCATTCTGAATATGTTCCTAGTCGATTGGACCGTCAAAATGAGGATAAGGCCGCCCGAGCTTGAGACTAGCATCTGCGATGCGAAGTACCATGTTTCATTGGTAGGGAACATTGTGATGTTCTGAGCATGCAGATGGATAATGACCTGGTGATCTATCGAACTACCCTCGTTCGGACTTTCCAACTGGTTACCATTTGTCGAGTGGATAAGTCCGAGGTCTTGGTTGTACTGATTAGTCCTCACTACTCGAAACGTCATTGAAACTCTACATGATAGGCGCCTCACTTTGACCCGTTTGCCGACTCACTTGGGGTTATTAGGCGGCGGGATTGGGTGAGGTCCTGATGCATATAGGAGTCGATGCTTCGTTGTCGAGAATTCACCGCTCGCTCTCATGCGTGGATATCATATGCTATCTCATATAGGAGTCGATGCTTCGTTGTCGAGAATTCACCGCTCGCTCTCATGCGTGGATATCATATGCTATCTGAGGGGATAATAGTGTATAAATCTCTGGCCAGAGTACTGGATGTGTTTTAGGTAAATGTGTTTACCTAGTTACACTCGGATGTCACTATTCGATCTCCAAGATGTATGCATAGTTATCGGATCTTTAGCGACTCTCGATTTACCAATGGTCGTTGATCTGATCGGGATATATGTGTTGAAAGGACCGTACTGTACGCTAACCACTACCAACTGGTTCTTGCAGGCACTATCAGTGATACCTAGGGGATCATGGGGCGATGTTGCTAGGCGCTTTACCATGATCCGATGGGCAAGTCCGAAATTGTGATTTCGGAGTCACAATGGTTGTGGGCCCACGGCTAGCTGTATCCCTGAACCATTGAGGGTCACACAAGTACTGGATTCATGATTTCCTCACGGAAACTGAGCTCAATGTGTTGAGGATAGGAGGAGGATTTTAGGGAGTGCGACTTCCTAAAAGTCAATAGGGGTCAAATTGCGATTTCCCAAAGTTGAGGGGCTAAACTGTAATTTTGGTCTAGGATATCTGAAAAATTGTTTTTCGCATCATAATATTCAGTTTTGAAAACTGATTCGATCGGTTCGATCTGATCGTCGATCGGAGTTATGATGAAACCGTAGTGATTTAATTGAACCGGATGTTCATATGGACTTGGGCCTGACCCAAGTCCAGATGGGCCGGACCAAGCCCACTACAAGTCTATAATTAAATACATAGGGCATTAATCACTACACTTGATCACTAACTAAAACCCTAGCCTCTAATCTCGGCCGCCCCCTCCTCTCCCTACCTCACGCCGCCGCCGACACCATCGTGCGCCGCCGCGCCACCACCGTGATCGGACTTGTTCCGATCGTATTGACGAGGAGAATCAAATCGTGCTAAAATCCGTCAGATCTTCTAGTGCAGATTGACGGAGGAATCGTATTTCCGGTCATGGACCTGATTAGACGATCTACCGCCGCCTACCTTTTGAAGTGCCGGTTTCCTTGTTAAACTGGTCGGAGCCAGGCGCCTAGACGCCAGCAAGGTAACGATTCAAACATCCTATGTATGGATTATAGAATTGTATTGATGTATTGAACGCTTATCGGGCAAAAATTTTAAACTTCCGCTGCACCCCCGTGAAACGGGATCCGGATCCGCCATTGTCGCCATCAGTACCATGATCCGATGGGCTAGTCCGAAAATATGGTTTCGGAGTCGCAATTGTTGTGGGCTCACGGCTGGCTGTATCCCTGAACCATTGAGGGTCACACAAGTACTAGCTTCTCGATTCTCGCACCGAAATTGAGCTCAATTTGTTGAGCATAGGAGGAGGAAGGATGGAAGTGCGACTTCCTAAAATTAAACAGGGGTCAAAATGCAATTTTCCTAAAGTTTGGGCTAGTTTGACTATCCTTCAAACTTGGAGGGGCTAAACTGCAATTTTGGACTAGGTGGTCTGAAAAAAAATTTCGCATCATAATACTCAGTTTTGTAAACTGTGTAGATCGGTCCGATCTGATTGTCGATCGGGATTATGATGGAGCCACGGTGATGTAGTTGAACCGAATGTTCATACGGGACTGGGCCTGACCCAGGCCCATTGGGCCGATTCAATCCCATCACAAGTCTATCTATATTTGTGTGCCCTAGGGTTACATGACACACTACACAACTCCAAACCCTAGTCGCATACGCCGCCCACCTCCTCTCCCTCTCCTCTTCGGCCGCCGCCCCTTTGCGCCGCCCGCCGCCGTGCGCCGTCCGTTGTCGTCGCCGTCGGACTTGTTCCAACCGTCTCGACGAGGAGGTTCCGTCCGTGAAAGATTCGTCACGTTTTCTAGTGCAGACTGACGAAGGGATCATGATTTCAGTCGTGGACCGGATTCGGAGAACGACGACCGCCAACCGTTGAAGTGCCGATTTCCTCGTGAAATTGGTCGGAGCCAGGCGCCTAGACGCCAGCAAGGTACCAAATCAAACATCCTATATATGTTTATTTGTTATTATTGTTATGTATCGACCATTCCCGGTGCAAAATTAATTTTTGAAATCTTCCGCTGCGTCCCGGGAGCGGGATCCGGATCCGTCGCTGCGCCAACAATCCACTCGTCTCATAGCGGCTAACAACTAAACCAACAGGGAGATGTGGAGCACGATATTGCCGCTCGTCCTCAATAACAGCATCCTGGTACACACGGGTTAGCACAACAACAAACGGCTAACAAGATATGAGCTCAACAGGAAAGATGCGTGTATGCCAATGCAACAGCTTACAATAATCAGCACAGAAACTAGCAGTAAGCAACAACGATATGATAGCATACACACTGCACACATACCAACAAGCATACACATATATCCAAGCTTATCTGAAGCTGTAATACTAGCTCAAATCCGTACCTTATATTCTATGCTACAATTACCACAACGAAAGTCCCGAACAATTCAGATCTGAAACCTGCTTAACCAAACACGATAATCAACTCAGGGACTGTAAGCACAGAAACCATAACAGGGAGCTACCAGCTCAACCCAGTTCTATCCTACCTCTAAAACACAACAGATAGCTCTAAACGAAGCGTAAGGTAGGATCTTATACTTACTCAAAAGCACTTCCTGAGCAGAAGAACCAATCGACCAGAATACGAACGATAGCACACTGTAACTTCTTCGCGTTCCTCTTCCAGTTGCTCAAAGCTCTCAAAAGAGGTATAGAAAGAACGATCTTTGCAAGAGGAACTCAACGATACCAACCTTGCTCAAAGCTGCGTCGTCTACCATCGGGAATCGAAGGAAATAGACTACGATGAACAGGAAGGGTTTCGCTATAGTAGTGAATATGTTTACGGGAGAGATATTTTCTAAGTGTTGGGAAGCAATGGCGTACGTCTGGTCAAAGTCCTCTATTTATACAACTTAAGTCTCCAGATCTGGTGAACAGTATCCACCGACACTCAGGGCTCACAGCTGGTACCAGCTCAGATCTGAACACTATACCAGATCTAGACTCTACGCTATACCAGATTTGGACTCCTCCAAACGACGTCGCATAGAAGTCCGCTCAAAGCAACCAGCTCACTGGTCTATCTCTTCCAGTGGGTATAGACAATCCCTCGCGTATACCTAAACCAGCTCACAATCAGATTTGGTTTCTCAAAACGGCATCGCACCACCATCCAGTTTTCCGTTTCAACAAGAGGTCCTTCTCCATTGGATAACACCTTGAAACTTCTGAAACATCTATCCTGCTCTTTGCTTAACCAGCTGGTGCACCCTGCTGCTTACACCCGCTAGTAGATCCTGTTTCCCCCAGATTTCACACCCAGGACAGATCACACGCACTGTCAGAATTTGACCTCCCTGAACCAAGCCGGTCTACAATAAAACTTTGAACCAGGCCGGTTCATACAGCGCTACCAGATTTCGCGCCCCCTCAAATTTGGTTTCTCCCAAAACGACGCCACTCCATCACCCGCTCAAGATATCCTACTTAGTGTACCCACGGTTGCTTGCGACGACAATGTATATGCGATCTAACCATCCAGATCTGACCGTTCTACGAAAATTAGTCCAATCTGGTCCACGCACAGATACGCTTACGTTCACTAAGCGTATGCTCAGAGTTGGTCCGTCCCAGATCAGCTCACGCTTGATCCGATCTATGCTAAACCCGATTAATTAAATTAATTACTTCACTAATCTTTCGAGTCTCACATTTCTCCCCCACTAAAAATAATATTTCATCCTCGAAATCAAGCAACAACTCCATAACTGATCAAAACCTCAGTATCACAACGCCACAGAACCAAGAACACAAAATACTGAACCAACATAACAGTTCTAAAAACTCACAGCACAGCTACCCAGAGTTCAAGATAACTGAGAAAAACAATAACACATCCAGAAATCGATCTAGGGAAGCTAGTAAGATGCATACTGAAACATATGAGGCCACTCACGTTGCATCTTCTCCTCTAACTCCCACGTAGCTTCTTCCCTGCCATGTTTGCTCCACTGGACCATCACTAAGGGAATGGTCTTGTTCCTGAGCTGTTTCTCCTTCCTGTCCAGAATTTGCAAGGGATATTCGACATAACTCAGTGTTCGATCCAGCTCCACCTCGCCAGTTTGTAGCACATGAGAAGGATTCGGCTCATATTTCCTCAACATAGACACATGAAACACATCGTGAAGTGAGGACAATTCAGGTGGCAATAGCAAACGATAAGCCAAAGGACCGATCCTTTCCACAATCTCATAAGGTCCAACATAACGATGGGCTAACTTTTCCTTGATCCCAAATCTCATAAAACTTCTGAAAGGAGAAAATTTCAAGAATACTCGATCACCAACTTGAAACCCTAGAGGCCGACGCCTACGGTTGGCATAACTAACTTGGAGATATTGTAGCTCATGTTTTCATAGTTCAGATCACGCACGATCTGTTCAGCACGTAGCTCTTCTCTGTCCTGACTCAGCTTAGGCGCGATCTGTCCCTCCCCACTCCGTGTTGTTTCTTTTAAACCATTTTTAAAAAAGCATGCAATCTGCATTTTTGATCCATTACTTGGTACTCGAGCTGTGTCAGAGCTCACGGTACACAGTTCTCGGTCCCTTCAAGTGGTATCAGAGCAGGTTGTTCTTGAAAAAACATTTTAAATTGAAAATCTTTAAAGGTTTTGAAAACGTTTTCAGCTCTGATGGTTTTATCAAAACTGTTTTATCTGACGGAAGCTAAAATGTGCTACAAAATGTTTTTAAAGTGGTTTAAAACTCATTTTATAAAGATATGGGGAGTAATGATTATCGAATTGTAGAGAAATTTTCCGAAATAAAAGTTCAGCAATATCTCTTTTGTCGAGCTGACACAAATTGCATGAGATCTGTGTGGGCGCCAAGACCTTTAACGATGTTTGTGTTGAATTAATAACACATGTGATAGAGTTAGGGAAAAACGGAAGAGATTCTGTAAATTTGATTATCAATTATCTTCTAATCTGAATAGATGAGAATTTTTCAGTAGCATATGATCGGTTTTTTAAATTCATATCATGCATGCTGTATTCTGTAAACAATCATCTCTGAAAATGTTTTATTTTCGAAAAGTAAAAAACCCCGTGCTCTGTTAAGGGGGAGTTTTTGTTTTAATTATTCAGAGGGAGACAAGATTTCGAACCCTTTTTTATTCCCACAAAAAGGGGGAGAAATATTTCAAATCTGTTTATTCGTGATTATTTTTATCCAGGTTTTATGTTAATCAAAAAGGGAGAGATTGTTGGATCTGTGTAACAGATCCGATCTTAATTTTGATAAACACAAAACCTATTTTTATATTTCTAATGATTTAATCAAGTGCCAGAGGTCTAAGCTGAAGCAGATCAGACGCGAGATGAAGAAGCACGCTGTAGCAGATCGGAAGAGATTTGAAAGCGACGAACAAAGTGCTATTGAGAAGATGTCCAAGCTGGAAGAGTAGGGGACGCCCAAACTGGTCCAGCAGACGACGCCCAAACTGGTCCAGCAGACGACATCCAAGATGATCCAGCTTAGAGCGAATATCAGCATAGAAGAAACCAGTTCAGAGCAGGTTTCAGCTCAGGAGAACAGCGTTCGGTTTAGATATCAAGTTCAAATCATAGTTCAGCTTACATTTCAATAGATCAGATCAGATGAATCACTTCATAGTGAACAGCTTAGAGAAGAGCAGATTCAGATCAGAACAAATGAACAGTATTCAGTTCAGAGATCATCTTAGAGCAGTTCAGGACAGAACAGAAGAATCAGCTCAGATCAGATTAGAAGCGCAGAGAGAATCAGATCAGCTCAGAGCTTAGAACAGATCAGTCGGGAGATCAGCTGAGAGTAAGCAGATTAGATCATATGAGATCAAATCAGCAGAGAGAAGAAAATCAGCTTAAAGCTTACGAGAGCAGATCGGAGCTTATAACATATCAGATCGGGTAATCAGTTCAGATAATCAGCTCAGATGGAATAAGCGTAATATTTATATCATTTAAGTGTGAACAGCTCAGAGCAGAATCCGTTCAAAACAGCTGAGAACGCCTAAGCTGAACAGTACAGAACAGAGAGAAACGAACAAATTGGCTTAGAGCTTAACAGAATAAGCTCAGGGTGGAACAGAACAAACAACAGAGAAGCAAATCGGTAGAGAGCATCGATCAGTTCAGAGGTCTAAACTGTGCAACACAGTGCAGATCACAGCAGAACAGCTCAAATAGCTCAGAGCTGTACAGAGAAGAACAAAACATATCAGATATGTACAAAGAATGTCGAAGCAGATTGGATTTGTGCAGTGCAGAACGAAAAAGCTCAGAGCTGTACGAAACAAATAAGAGCAGAAGATATATGAACGGAACAGCTCAGAGTTGTACGAAACAGATAAGAGCAGAACAGATATGAACGAGATAGCTCAGAGCTGTATGAAACAGATAAGAGCAGAACAGATATGAACGAAACAGCTCAGATAAGTATGTAACAGATAAGAGAAAAACATATATGAATTAATCAGCTTAGAGCTTAACGAACAGATCAGCTTAGAGTGTATCAAAGCAGAGTAGCACTGAGTGATCAGCTTATCAATTGAGAGAAGAACAGAACAGGCAGATCAGATCAGAGCATGCTTCGTATCAGATCAGCTCACAGTGAATAGAATCAGCTTAGAGCAGATTAGAGCATATGAGAACAAGAGCAGCTCAAATAAGAATAGCAGAAATAGCTCAAGAGCATAAAGACTCAGATTAGAACAGCTTAGAGCAGACCAGCTCAGAGAAGCTTAGATAAGAGCACAATAGATCAGAACAAAGCTTCGACCAGACCAGATCAGATCAAAGCAAAGCAGTTTGAACACGATTGTATGTAAAGAATGGATTAAAGTAGTTCAAACTGATTTGCTTCATCTCGTCTATATCACGTACAAAGTTCACATGCTCAAAGCCTACAATGCATTAAATGACGATAGATCTCAAAGCCAACAATGGCTGCGAATGCATTATTAACGAAGAGAGCTCAAGTCTACAATGGCTGCAAACATATTAATAACGAATAGAGCTCAAAGTCAACAAAGTCTGCAAACGCATTAAATGATAAAGGACAGGCTAGGAACTTGTGTCCAACGGATACATTTGCACAGAGGCTTTATATGTCAAGGAAGACGATGAACAAAAAAAAGTGATGCACGAGAGAAAAACTGAGATCAAGTGCATGTGTAATAGTCGAGAGCTTGTACACTCAGGTGGCAGCTGATGTACAAGCTGAGCGCTAGTGCCCAGGTGTGAGCTGGTGCACAGGCCGAGAGCTTAAACACAGAATCTGTAGTCGACTGCACAACTTGGGAAGAAGATGAAGATATCAGCTTAGGTGTGCAGCAGTGTGCTAGGAGTTCTCACAGCTTGTGGGCTGTTGGATCGGGCCTGTATAGATTGCTATAAGATAAAAATCTTCTCGTGAATCCTTCCAGCAATGAAAGAAGGGGAGACGTAGGAGATTGAGCTCCGAACTTCCAGAAACAAATTCATGTGTTTGTTTTCTCTTTACAGCTTTCTGCATACAAATCGCATCTCATATTTTAAAAAAAACAGTTTTTTCAATTTTCAGAGAGTATTTCGGGTTGTTTCCGCATGATTTTTAATCATATCCGATCTAGTTCTCGGTGCTAAAATCTTTCAAGAACCAGAGCTATTGCAGCTCATGTTTCATAGTTCAGATCGCACGCGATCTGTTCACCACGCAGCTCTGCTTCGTGCAGACTCAGGTTAGGCACGATCTGTCCCCCCTCACTCCGTACTGTTTCATTAAACCATTTTTAAAAAAGCACACAATCTGTATTTTCGATCCATGAATTGGTACCCGAGCTGTGTGAGAGTTCACGGTATTAAAATAATTCATTCATCCACCTTCTAAACTATTTTCAATCCTAACAGGAGCAATAAAATTTTCACGTTCAATATTAAATTTCACAAATAGAGTTGAAGTTATCATTATTAAAATATGCGTATTTAGGAAGCCGTGGAGGGTTACTAAATATTACTCATATTAATAATCATAAAACATGTTAATTTCATTAGAACTGTCAAAAAATGCCTAAGTCAGCCTCCACTTTTTTATATAGTCAACCCCAATTAAACTATGTATATTTTGAAAACTAAACTCGCAAAAAATCAGTTTAAAAATTTTTAAAAATCTTATAAGAATTACTCACTCAAACGAAAAACTTTCATGTACTTGAAACATCAAATTAAATCATTTTTTTAAATGTATTGAGACCAAAGAAAATATTCCACAACAATTTGGTACGTGTCAAAATATGAAAAATTATATGTGAATATTCCAATTTGATTGACGGATTCTTTATTTTACTTCTTCTTCTATTATTAATATATTATATTTAGCTTAATTATTATTATCATGATTAGCTTCATAAAATAATAATATAATTATTTTAACTTATTATGAATGTTAAATATTAATTCTTTTAATTTAAATAATATTAACTTATTTCTTGCCATTCTTCCCTGAATAATTTGTATCCTATTTTAGTATAAATACAGTTAGATATTTGTTTATTGTCAATAATCATTTATATTATGGATAAAATATTTAAATTTTGATTGGATAAGTTGTATAAATTAATTTAGATGGTTCCGTGGAAAGTGAAAAGGGACATTAATAATATTTAGTTTGTAAATTCTAATCTATATAATTGTATCATTAGATTTGGAGCATAGTAATCTATTTATTTTATAGTTTGCTAAACATATAATATCAAATCTAAATTATAGAAGTGTAAATTAATTTATTGAAATTTCAATGACACTATTAAATTCTTAAATTATCTAATTTTAGTCCTATTATACTATATAGGGTTTACGTCTCACAGATTTATGTAAATGAAACAATTAACTCAAATCCATATAATATTTTTTTAGTGTAAAAAGTAATATTTTTTACATAAATTAATACTTTTTCATGAAAAAGATCAATAAAATAAACTTTCTTGGATCATAGTATATAATCACATTTGAGAATACTAATTTGGTAGTAAAGATTGTCGAATCAACATGCGCTAATATTTTTGGTATAGTGCCTTGAGACGGCTTTTAACTACTTCCGTTACAAGATGAATATCTTGTATGATACACAATTTGACTACACCTATTATAGATTCACTTATGTAGTGTTTTATGACTGGGATGGGATGCAAACGAGTCGAGTAGCTCGTAAGCAACTCGAGCTCGAGCTCGGTCAAAGCTCGAGTCGAGTTCGAGTAGCTCGAATTGTAGTTCGAGTCGAGTTCGAGTATTTAATCTTTCTTGTCGAGTAGCTCGCGGGCTACTCGAATTACAAGAATATTTTTATTATTTTTTATATATATATTTTATTTTTTAATAATACAGTTGTTCGAGCTCGAGTTCGAGCTAAATTCAAATTCTCATGTTCTTATTAAATATTTTCGAGCTTTTCGAGCTCGAGTTCGAGTAACTCGATGTGTTCACGAGTCGAGTTCGAGTTCCAAAATGACTACTCGATCGAGCTCGAGCTCGAGCTCGAGTAGTGAAAAAAAATTTCGAGTCGAGCTCGAGTATCACGATACTCGGACTCGACTCGACTCGTTTGCACCCCTATTTATGAATGGAGCTCTGAACGAACACCACAAACGTACTCATTTTTTCACATAAGAGGCCTTGACAAACTGACAAAGGTTTCCACATGATTCTACCAAATGTACCCAGCTTATGAAGGAAGCAGTTAGTAAAACCGTTCTGAAGTTCGAAAGACTCTCTCCACCTATCTTCCCGGATTGTTTTGTCACATGAACTTAATTGATGAGGATATTATTTAATTGTAAATGATATAATCACAGAGGAATAAATACTGTCATTCAAAGAGCTGTTTCAGCACAAGTTACTTTTACAAGAAACCTGTAAGAACAACCTCAAAACCGATCAAGGGGAAAAGGGCTCAAGAGTGCTTCTTCGAGCTCCTTGAAACCGCGGTAAACAGCATCTGTTTGATTCTGTGGAAGGGCTAACCTCCGCACCTCAGTCATATACCTGTTAATTTTTAATAATGGAAGAGTTACACGACAAATAAGAGAATAAGCCTCACTTCACTATATGTCATTTGGAAATTCCCAAAGAATGGAAAGGTAACTACAGCTTGGAAGAGAAACAAACCTGCTGACCGCACTGCTAATCTTATCATGAACCCCTTGATTTTTTAATGTAGTTTGCCCAATCGGAAATGGCCCACCAATGATCGAAGAAGCTCCAACAGCACTTGTGCCCATTTTCTGTGCGACAATGGACTTTGCCCACGCACGAAGAAGAGCAAGAACAGACCTAAGAAGACGTAACCTTATAATCAAAGATGGCAGAATAGCTCCATTGGATAAAACCTGATCATAAGTATTCAACACAGGCTCTACTGCACCCTTGCAAGCAGCAAGAAGAGCCCTGGCTATATCTTCATCTCCAACGAGTTCAGACCCTGAAACCACACGCTCCTGCAAAGAATAAGAAAACAATTAGCACATTAGATACTGAAATTCGTTAAAGCTACAATAATAATAAAACTGCCTTAACAATCATTAAAACAGAAGTAAAGCTTTAAGCAAACATAATACACAAAATGGAATGGCTAAGAATAACATTTTTACCTGTGCGGCTTTCTCAAGGTGAAGGCATAGTGTATCTAATGGTAAAATAGCTCCATCACCAGGGAAAACATGGGAACCAGCCCTATTCAAGACAGCACAAGCTTCAGTAATGCCACCCCTTGAAAGAGCTTGATCAATGAGCCTAGCCCAGGTTTCTCTGACAATGCTGCTATTGGCATCACCAGAATAACTTGCAAAATATAGCATCTCAAGACAAATCTGGAAGTAAAGGAAAACAAGATCGAGCAGGTTATTCAATATGAGAGGTATTAAATAGAGACATGAATTGATGCAAGGTAGAATTCGTTATCTAGCAGAGAGAATCAGAAATTGATAAAGTGTCTCGTATGAAGCAAACAAATACAGAAACCTAAATATGGTATTAGTAAACAAGTGTTAGAGTTAGGAGGGAGAGGATCAATCTTAAAATAATAGTGACATTACAACCAAGCAACAGAATCTAAGCTATACTTCTATTATTGTTTTTCGTACTTTTACCTCTTACATATACCACTTCTCCACATTTCTTCTAGAACTCGAATCAACAAAGAAAACTCACCTTCAACAATCAACAATCTGAGATTTCTAAAATTCTGATACCCAAACGCACAGTTCCTTTGACCTATTATAAACTTTAAATTATATGAGAGTAATGTTTAGGGAAACAAAACCAAACTAATGGCAAAAACACCTCAATGCATATGACAGTAAGCTGATAAGCAGATATCACATGATCAAGGGAAACTGTGGAATCTAGGACACGATCACAACCCGTGAGCAATTCCTATAACTGAAAAACAGAAAGATGACAGATAGCCAGACTAAAGAGGTAAAAGTGAATTACAAACCTCCCACAGTTCAAATGGCACAGCAAACTCATTATATAATTGAGTGATGGTCTTTAAATCCACAGATAAGTCTTTTGCCTTTCCTCGCATGGAAAGCACGAAGGCAGCATCACTAGGGCTACCATTATCAGGCGATGAACCATTCAGGATGGATTCAGATGTGCTAGGAGATGCCTCCAACCTTGAAGTCAATGCCTCCAATTCATCTTTAATCTTGATCTGAAATTGAAGAACAGCAAGCTTACCTTCAAGTAAGTCGAGAAGCCCATTGTCAATAGCACCCCGGAAAGAAATGTTGTCCGTCTCATAGGCACTCTTTGCCTGCAGAACAGCAGTACTCAGGTATTGACGCCTGACATAAAAACAAGAAGACGAACTGTTAAAGGGATCAAATGAACGACCAATTGAGCCAAGAGGTGGTCCAACCAGTAGAAAATACTAACCATATGCATATTAAGGATGTTGAAAAGTGAAGAAGTTGGCTACAAATTGGGACCAACCACTGAGGATAAGTAAATATACAAAACAAAACATAGAGGAAGAGTAGCAAAAATATGAAGGAAAGATCCATAGAAATAAACATAACTCGATAGTTGTTTATCTGTTCCATACCATTTGTAACGGACTAATTTAATAGTATAAAGTTATAGTTCAAAATGAACACAAAATCTCCTATAGTGTCAATGGATTATTTATTACCACCACAAAGATAACGTGAAGACAGTGAGCTGGTAGTTAATATGTTCAACACAACATTCAAGATTAATTGGCAATATAATCTGTATCTGATATAAGGTGGCAAGCAACTGAAACCTTTTTAGGAGAGGGAATTGACACAGAATTGCATCTTTCACAATTATTATCAGGTCATGCAGTACATAGTAGTAGACGGTTGGGGGATTTCAATCACAAACATCACACGCAGTAACATATTCGTAATACTGGGTATCCAGCTCCATATATGCACTTGATAGTAAACTCTAATCATAAATTCTAACTGACATGGAAAGCAACTTGCATCTGGTACCCTACTTTATTCAATTTTCCATGAAACAGATGAAGTTAGGCAAGAGTGAGAACCTTTGATCAAGAGTTGGTGTATCACCCACTTCACTGGAACGCCCTTCCGCAAGGCTCACTAATATTTTAGCAGCAAGTGCATGCTGCCGCTTTCCCACATAAAATCGTGCAAGGAGCTCGAGGTACTTTATCTGATTATATCGTATAGGAACTCTCGAATGACCCATTTGAGGAATCAACGATAAAATTGAGACAGTCCGAACCTTTGACAAAATCACAAGACTGGTCAATGGAAGGGAAGAGTATACTCACTGAAACAGATTACAAATTCAAGTGAGAAACAATGGCCATCCAAAACAAGTGTTTTGATAATGATTTCAAGACATTGAAGTTCCATTATCATAAATGTTACACCAAAGAGGAACAAAAGTAAAATAAAGGGTGGAGGTTCTAACCTCATGAGAAGGGTCACGTCCCGCATTTTGCAAAAACTCCACCAAGTCTGGACCACCATATTCCAATAAATCTTCTTCAAGGCCTATGTCAATCAATGTATGGTACAAGAACTCATGGAAAATTTTATCGGAGGATTGTACGCCGAGTTGAATGATCTGGCTTATGTACTTTCTGCGAGAGGCCAGATCAAGAACAGATTGAGAAAAAGTCCTGGTTGGCAATCCAAATTCTTTTCTTGACGCTTCACCTTTAAGAGAATGCAAAGCACCAGCAACAATTTCATAACACTGCAACCGTTGAGCTAGGGCACGTTCGCGGATCCCTGAATCTACTTGATCATTGAAAGCATCACCGGCCGGATCAAGAGTCAGGGCCTTTTGCAATGGCAATCGAACCACAGCTTCATAGAACCTACAATTCCAGTGTTGTGTTATGCTTGAATCATGATAACCTAATAAAATATTGACGTAAGAAAATTCAAAAATAGCTGCCAAATATAACAAACCTCAAATCCTCAAAACGCTGGCATACAGAATATAAATCTGCAGACTCTGGGACTTTACTTAAATTGTTGAAGGCCTCCCTTGCAAGATTTTCCCGTTCTTCTGTGTCAGGAGTTGCAGCAGCTCTCTCGAGGCATTCAACAGCTAAGTAGAATTTGTAGTCAGTTTCTTTGTAGTAGCTTGGACAACCATCCCTCAATCTATTGCTCACATCATCCACCGTTCCCTTGCCACTAGGGCCAGTGTAGTGCTGGAGAATGGAGGAGATTTTCATATGAGAGATGGGGATACATGGAAGTTTAAATGATAAATAAAAGAAAGAAGGGTGATATCTGAAAAGGGAGATCAAATGATGGAAAGGAGATGGTGATCATGGTTCAGAACATAACAAATGACTGCAACAAATATCTAAGTACCTCCATTAGACCAGAAATAAGCCTCGTCGCCAGTAGGTCTCCATCCTCCGAACAAACTAAATGGTAGAATGTCAACTGAACTAAAGCTTGCTTGGTATTTAAATCAAAACTCTGAACCAAACGTGCCACAATGTACTGTGAAAGTAGTTGGAGAAGAAATAAAGCTTCAGCGCATCTAAGAAGCAACTGCCTTATGCACTCCATTGCTCTCACCTGCGAACAACCCAACAAATTCGATGATAATATTTACGCCTACACAGTCACTTAAGGACTTAAATATAGTATTTACCTCCATGGCAGCCAGTTCCCCAGAACTATGGGGAAGCCGCTGCCTTTTATTCGATGATCCACTCCCACCAGAGCCAACATTCTGAGAATAAGATCCAAATAAGTTCTGCACCATGCTTCTGTCACCAGCACCCAGATCTGATCCAGCACCAATTAAAATTGAACCAGTTATATCTCCTAAACCAGCAACACAGCCATAGAGCCCCCGCCTTTGATTCTTTCTGGACCTTAAGAACTTCTCTAGAGAACGAATTTTGTCTTCAAGGACATGCATTGCTCCAACAGAGAGTCTGCAGGCCACAATCCCATCTTCGGGCATAGCTTCTGAAGATCCTAAGCCACCTTTGATGATGAAAACAGGAAGCTCCCATAATGGTAACAGTAACCTGGATGAGCACAAGCATAGGCCTTCATGAGCACCTGAAAATAAAGGCTCCGCCTCTTGAACGACCTGCCCCATGCTGAAACCACTGGCTGCAGTTCCAGTGTTTGACAATGCACCACTTCCTTCAATTTGTGGCATTCCAACAAGTCTAGGGTCCTCGAATGCTTCAGCTGCTTTCTCAGAGGCAACATTGGTAACGAGGGTATCAGTGTAGACAATCCTTGCAGCAAGCATCAAGCACATTGCAGCTGACTCTCCAGCACCGAACCGATTGAAGAAATCCTCCAGCAACGATCTCGGCGAGCTAGATTCCAGCAATCTTCTCAGGATATCAATTGGTCTATTAAAAACTACTTCCATCATGCCCATGGTACTGAAAATGACAATTTTTCTTCTTGGTAAAATATGCTGGCTAGACAGATCTCCTCTTGCCCATAGATTAACAGAAGTCTTCTCAAAAGATTCCCATGAGTTATAAAATCTACACAGTTCTAATCCTGAATATAGTGACTGTACAATTGACGCAGCCTCTGGCTGGGGAAAAACATCTGCAACAAAAAGCATCCGGCCTTCTAAAGGTAGAGATGATACTGATTCTCTAAGTGCACGAGAACCAGTTGCCCCTGCTCCCAAGGTACTGGTTGAAGCAGACTGCACATTGAAATCCCTGTTCACAATTAGAAGTGATGAAGCAGCAAATGGAGACGAATCAGAGAGGACAAGAGTTCCAGAAGAATAAAATGCTGATTCAATCTTATGGGATAGATCATCAGTATGAGATCTTCCAGCAAGAGATAGTGCCCCAAGGGAAAGGCTGCCTCCCACACCTATGGGAGGAGAAGGCCGGGTAGCCACAACTTTTAAGCATCTTGGTCTTTGGTGATTCGTTCCAAGCCCACTCAAATCTCCAACAGCACTATTAGTTCCACCAGATGCAGTGGAAAGGTACATCCTACGACCATCTGATAGAATAGCCACTAGATGCAACCACTTTGATTCCAAAGTAGATAAGGGTGAAATGCAAAGTATAGTTGATTTGGTGGATCGAGATGGAGCTCTTGTCCCTGCTTGTTGCCTGCCACTATAGTGAGAGTCCCTCCGATTGACCAAATTTCTTTCTTCAGCCACCTTCTTGAATGGGCCATCTCCATTTGGCCCAAGAGAGAATATTTGTATCTTCATATCTTCTGTACGTGCATATAAAGCATACCTCTCAGAATCAACTACCATTTCGACGATTGGGTCAGCCGCTCTAAATTTAAACACATTAGGGACAACCCACCTGAAAATAAAGGCGCAGACAAAAAAAACTGGTAGATAAGCAAGAGTTTAAACTTAGGCAACGATTAAAACAAGATGGATCATGACAAGGTGAAAATCTCATAACACAATCTGAAGATAAAATTATTTATGGAAAATTTTATTTGTCCAGGAAAACCTAGTTACAAAATTCTGGAGGAAAATAAGAATTTACTGATCATGACACTGAATCAAAAGAAGAAAATAAGAAAACTTACCTCGAGATGACACTCCCAATTCCAGAAGTTAAGCACATTTTACGACAGCGTTTGTGCCAACCTGAACCAGTTGTATATTGCATTTCATAAATGTGGCCATCACGCCCAGCCAGAAATATATGACCCTTCTCGGTGCAAGTGATGCATGTCATTTTCACTCCATCTGATGGAATCGTATATTCTGGCAATGGTTGAAGGGAAATCTCTGCATAAGGATCAGTACCATCACCTTTTGCAGAACAACATACACCTACAAGGATCAGCTAATTGACAGAAAGAGCATCAGTAAAAGAAAGCAAAACATAATAACATGCATCATATGATTAAACTCCAAATTGCCTATCTTCAATTTGCGAAAATAGATTTTTGCTATTTTTTAACTGCCGATTATCGCCTACCAGGAAAAAGATTTCAAATACCTTCAATATTCAACTATATTTATTAGAGTCATAACTCAAACATGAATATCACAAAGCCTAGGCACAAGGTGCAAGATCAGGCAAGCATATTAATGAAGTGAGGAACCATGAAACATTATATTTGCGTGTAAGGCCCTAAATTTTGCCACAGTGACAACGAAGTGAAATATGGGCAATACCGAACATGTCTGCAGTCAGGAGATAGATCATAAAAAAAGTCTGATGTCTGAAATGTTAATTATTTTAAAGTCAGGGTATGTAATCAGGAGTTCAGCCATCAGCAAAGTAGTCTGGGGATCGGCCTACACTCACACAGAAAAACTTGACACCGTGAAAAAAGTGAAGAAACCAAGAGATATGATATGGATTGTCTAACAACGCCAAGGCAATAGAGGAAGACCAAACTGCGAGAGGACAAAGATATAAGAATCCAAGCACTGGCAAAAAGTGGGCAAAGATATAAGAACTGTAGCACTGGCAAAAATTTACGCCACCAAGCATGTACACCAAATTTATAAAACAAGTATCCTAAAAATATTGTGAAAGCTGTGTTTGAATTAGATAAACATTCTGCACAAGCATAAAATAGGAGAACTCTTGATATACCAGATTCTATTTCTACAATTTGATGGATACTATCTCTAATTATCATAACACTCAGTGATGGTAAATAAGGGATCTCAATTAGAAATTAAGTGCATAAATTCAGTCTTAAATTTCAAATTACTGTACATATGATCCGTAAAGTTATGTATATAAATGAACCAAACCACTCATTCGCTATCCAGAGCTCGATTTGATAAAAAGTCGTTTAAGCTTGTCTAATGAGACTCGTTAAGATAAACGAATCAAACTCAATATTACATTATTCGGCGCGTTAGCTCGTAAAATGGGATAGTTAGCTCATGAGTCAGTTTTAAGATAAAAGACATATATTTTTAATATTTGATTTATACATTTTATAGTTAATTATGTCAAATATAAATAAAACTATTAAATTTATATATTAGAATAAAATTGAAGATTATAATAAGAATATTATATTTTTCTCTAAATCTCTAAATTGAAAATAATAATAAGAATAAATTCAATGAATTAATCTTTCCAATGAATTTGATTGGCATGTATAAGGAAAATAAGGATTCTGGTAATTCAAGAAGCGGATTATATAACATTTTAATTTATCATGGCTACACTCATTTAGACTCAATAAAAAGTTCGAATAAGCTCATGAGAATGAGAATATTAGATAAATTAAGCTCAAGCTCATCTCGATTATAAATGAACCACCCTCAAACGTTCAGAGTTTGGCTAGACTGGATTACATCCCCAGCTAAGAATTTGGTGATCTAAGGCGTAGAATTGTAGAGAGAAGCTCAATTAAGTCCAGAATCTAAAATCAAATCTAAGCATTTTGACTCTATTTTAAAGAATTAAGCAAATAGTTTAAGACTTGAATGTAAAAACTATCTGAAATCATGTTTTTTGGAGATAAACGACCACAGAGCCTTTTTCTGACCGAGACACACTTACGAAAATGTTTTAAGCCCCATTTATGTATGAAGCACATTTTAAAAATATTTTTGTATCGTGTATACTGGTGCCCAATGCAAATATCAACTACGCCATGATTAAGACTATTCCAAGCCCTAGAACATTGAGTTTGCATCCTGCTGATAAGAACAACTACCAACATGACACTAGAAGTCACAAAGAAAAAGGTTGAAAGTATAGGTTTCACTTGGTCTTCCTCACAACTTTTCTCATCTCAAGATTCTTGAAAATTCGGCTTTGCATAGGCTAGCTAAAAGTTCAAAACAATTCAAAAGAAAACTATGTGCAGCAATGATTGAAAGATTGATTCCATGAAAATTGTGGGATATTGAGAAATATTTCATTAACAAATTTGTTTCCTATCAAATCTTGATAATATGGCAACCGATTTGTTATATGCATCGATTAGGTTATTCCTTTTTTGAAGACTGGTTTGGTCATTTTTCCTTTCTCTTGGTTATGTATTTTGCCTTTAAATTAGAGTTGCATATACTTTTTTGTCTTAAGAAGAATAAAAGAAATTTATTCAGTTCTTCATGGTATCAGAGTGGTTAAAAAATTCCCAGAGATAAACTCAGAATTCCAGTTGTTTCTATGGTGAAAAATTAAATGACGGGTTCTTCATCAAACTCTGAGATCACCTCCCCTCTTGACTCCACTGTATCCAACTCAAGTGGGACACAAGACAGTGGTCAAATTCCCATTACTGGCCACAAACTGAACGGAAACAATGATTACTTATCTGGGCATGGGCTCGTCCAAAGGAGATGACTCGAAGTTCGAGATTCGGAAATCAGAAAACAGCATGATTATGTCATGGCTAGTTAATTCCATGACCAACGAAAAAAGAGATAACTCTCTTATATGGAACAGCCAAAGAAATCTGGGATGCTGCAAAAGAAACGTACTCAAATAAAGAGAATACATCAGAACCATTTGAGATAGAGAGTATCCTTCATGATTTACGCCAAGCTGATTTAACTGTGACACAGTACTTTAATACTCTCACTCGCTATTGGCAGCAGGTTGATATGTATGAAGATCACTCTTGGAACTGCCCTGATGATGGCAACAAATACCGGCAGATTGTTTAAAAGAAACGAGTCTACAAATTTCTATTTGGGCTGAACAAAATCTTGATGAAGTTCGTGGAAGGATTCAAGGAATGAAACAACAAATCAGCCTGCGAGAAGCTTTTTTTGAGGTCGAAGAGAGGAAAGTAGAAAGAAGGTGATGCTGGGGACTCCAACTAATGACTCCAAATTGAAAATTCTGCCTTAGTTGTTCGTGCCCCTAAAAACTACAGCCAAGACAACCGACAAAAGAAGGACCGTCAATATTCTGAAGTTTGCGAGAAACCAAACCTCACAATAGAAAATTGCTAGAGAATTCATGGAAAGCCAGCGAATTGGAAACCTCCACGCCCACAGAATCGAGGGAATACTGCGGTAAAGGGAGAACATTCAGCACCCACCGAGACTACCCCGTTGAGCAAAGAGCAACTTGAAATTTTGAAGCAAAAGATCCTGCAATCTCAGCCAGCCAATTCTGCTCAAATATTGGGTCTGGCTCTTTAGCACAAAAACGTAATTCTTTGAATGCTTTAACTGTTAAACAAAATAAGCTGCGCTCTTGGATTGTAGACTCGGGAGCCTAAGATCACATGAGTGGAAACAGAAATATTTTTCACCAATTTCAGCCCATGCCACGTGAACCTAACAGTCAGTATTGCAAATGGATCGTTGGCCAACGTGATTGGGTTCAGTGAGACTCTCTAAGGATTTGACCCTTAACTCCGGGTTAGAGAGAATCTCTAAGGATTTGACCCTTAACTCTGTTCTTTTGGTGCCAAGATTGAATTATAATTTGCTATCTGTCAAAAGACTCACACTGGACCACAATTTCATTGCTAAGTTTTCTTCAAAATCTTGTGAATTTCAGGTCTTGGATTTGGGGAAGATGATTGGCAATGCTAAAGTATGCTCGGGGCTCTATCTAAATGAGGCCGCCAATTCTTGTCAAGATCAAGGTCGCTCTCATTGTCTAATATCTGTTAGCCAAGATCAAACATTTCTGCCTACAAAAGGGGAGAATGATATTATGTTATGGCACTATAGGTTAGAACATCCCAATTTCATGTATCACAAGAATTTTTCCATCCCTCTTCAATAATAAGAATCCGAGTGAATTCCAGTGAGATTTGTCGATTCGCTAAGCATGTTCGAAACCCTTATCCTACCCTACCTTACAAAGAATCCCAACCCTTTGCATTAATACACAGTGATGTGTAGGGGGGGTCTGGAATTATAAGGATTGAGAAGGCACGTTGTTGATAAGGTAGGTTGTTGTTATAACCTTTAGTAAGAAGAACTTCCAGGTATGCCACAATTACAGTAAGTTTCTCTCCCGGAGTTAATGTGCTCCGTTCACCCTTACTCTAGCAAGCTAGTGTGTGTGTGTGATTTTCTCGATACCTTCTAACTAACAATCTCCTCATAACGGTTGTCTCCTGCTTCTTCACGTGTTCCTCCTCCCGCTCTTTTTCCCCCTTCGTGAATATACTAATGTGATCTTGGGCTTCTCGTGGCCCATCGGGCCACGGTCCAGTTGATCCTCCATATTGGGCATAACAATACCCCCATCTGTGATGTGAAGGCTGTGAGATCTTCCCAAGTATCCTCTTCATGTGACCTGTTTTTCCAGTGTATGAGTAATTGTTGAACTCTCTCCCCCTGAACCCGTTTAGAACGTCGAGCTACAACCCTCTCAGGAATAAGATCAGCGTTGAGATCTGCCTTCAGACCCTTTGGCAAAGTAAAAACAACACCAGTATTACCCACAGCTCTTTTGAGGCAGGACACATGGAACACGGATGCACCTTGGAACCTGGGGGAAGTTTAATTTTGTAAGCCACCTTCCCAATCTGTTGTATAACTTCGAAAGGCCCATAATACCTAGGAGCTAGCTTCTGATAGATCCTTTTGCAAACAGACTGTTGTCGGTGGGGACGTAATTTCAAGTAAACCTGCTCCCCTACTGCATAAGTGATGTCCCTCCGATGCATGTTTACTTGTTTAACCATGCGTTGTTGGGCCCTTTGCAAGTTATATTTGACCTGTCGAAGCTACTCATCTCGATCTGTCAAATCTTGGGCCACAGCTGCTACTGCAATCTCTTGCGGCCAGAAATGAATCAACTGCGGTGCTTTCCTTCCATAAACAATCTCAAAAGGTGTCATTCCGGCAACGGTATGAAATGCGGTATTATACCAATATTCTGCCCAATGGATCCATAACGCCCAAGTGCGTGGCTGCTCCGAAGAAAAGCATCGCAAATATGTTTCTACGCAGCGGTTCAACACTTCCGACTTTCCATCAGTTTCGGGGTGGTAAGAAGAGCTCATCCTCAACACGGTACCCTGTAATTTAAAGTACTCTGTCCAGAATTGGCTCATGAAGAGCGGATCCCTGTCGCTGATAATAAACTTCGGTGTACCGTGCAGCCGAGTAATTCTCTACTGAATAGGTCTGCTACTCCCCTGGCGGTGAAAGGATGTTTGAGGAGCAGGAAGTAGCCATACTTGGATAACCTGTCGATGACTACCAGTATTACTTCGAACCCTCGCGATTTGGGAAGCCCAACTATGAAATCCATGGCAATGTCTTCCCAGATGGCTGTGGGAATCGGCAATGGCTGTAGCAATCCAGCGGGTTTGGTTGTCTCATACTTGTGTTGTTGGCAGGTGGCACATTCTGCCACGAACCTTGCGATATCAGCCCTCACTCTTGTCCAAAAAAAAAGTCGCAGCAATCCGTTTATATGTCCTGAGGGCGCCCGAGTGTCCCCCTACTAGAGTAGAATGAGCTTCTTGCATCAGTTTTACTGGCCAACCCGATTGTCTGGGTAACACTATCCTGCCCTTGCTTATTAAGACACCGTTGATTAAGGCTTAAGGACCTTTTTCGTGTGCCCCCTGCAACAATTCCTAAACAATTTTTCCCAGTTGTTCATCCCGACCTACTGCTTCATTGAGTTCTCTGTATTGTACCCATTCTAGGAGTGAAATTCCCTTCAACTCTAGGTCTTCTTCTCTTCTGGAAAGGGCGTCGGCCGCGCCATTCTGTAACCCTGCTTTGTATCTTATCTCAAATTCATACCCCATCAGTTTTCGCATCCAGTGTTGTTGGTCGGGTGTGGCTATTCGCTGTTTAAGTAGGTTGTTCAAGGAGCGATGGTCTGTCATGACTACAAACCTTTTCCCCAACAGGTAATGGCGCCAATGTTGAAGCCCCAGGACCTAGGCCATCAATTCCTTTTCATAGGTGGATTTGGATAAAGCTCGAGTGGCGAGTGCTTTGCTAAAGAATGCCACTGGGCGTCCTTCCTGGGAGAGTACTGCTCCTACTCCTTTTCCAGACGCATCACAATCGATGGTGAATTCTTGGTTGAAGTCTGGCATTCTCAAGATAGGGGTCGAAATCAGTGAACCCTTCAACTTTTCGAAGGCTGCCTGTGCATCATCACTCCACCCAAAATTGTCCTTCTTCAATAGGTCTGTTAACGGTCTTGCCAGCTTCCCACAAACTTCCTGTAGTAACCAGTAAGACCTAGAAACCCACGGAGTCCCTTCAAGTAATTGGTTGCAGCCAGTTCTGGACAGCTTCGATTTTTCTTGAGTCCACCGCTACCCCGTTGCTAGAAACAATGTGGCCCAGATACTCTATTTGCTGTAAACCAAATTCGCATTCCTTTCTGTTTAGCAGCAGGTTGTTCTCTCCAAGCGTGCCTAAGACCAGTTGGAGATGCTCCAAGTGGTCCTCCCCAGTCTTACTGAAGATCAAGATATCGTCTAAGAAAACCAAGACAAACTTTCTCAGGAATGATTTGAGAATTTCATTCATTGTGGCTTGAAAGGTTGCAGGGGCGTTCTTCAAACCGAAAGGCATTACTAAGAATTCATAATGCCCCTCATGTATCCGGAATGCTGTTTTGTGAACATCTTCGGCTCTCACCCGTATTTGATGGTAGCCCGACCTCATGTCCAACTTCGAAAACACCACTGCCCCATGTAGTTCATCCAGAAGCTCATCAATGACGGGTAAAGGAAATTTATCTGCAACTATTATGTCATTCAAGCCCCTGCAATCGACGCAAAATCTCCAACTTCCATCCTTTTTCTTGACCAGAATCACAGGGCTAGAGAAAGGACTACAGCTAGGTTGTATCACGCCAGATTGTAACATTTCCGCCACCATTCTCTCAATCTCGTCCTTCTGGTGGTGTGCGTACCGGTAGGGTCGCACTTGGACAGGTCCCGCCCCTTCTTTCAACGTGATAGCGTGGTCCTGTCGTCGTGGGGGAGGTAGTCCTTTTGGTTCAGTGAACAATGTTTCATGTAGTTGTAACACCTCCCTTAACTCTCGTGACAGATTCCCAATTTCACCACTGGTATGTGCCATCCCCGTACTCCATAAGACTCCACAGAATTCAACATCCGATACCTTAAGTAGAGATTTAGTAGAGATTACTGACCGGCTTAGGCTAGGATCCCCTGTTAATGTGATGAAGTTCTTTGCCAATGCGAAACTCATGCGCATAGATTCCCAATTGACCACGACTTCCCCCAACGTGCGTAGCCAATCAACACCCAAAATCAAATCCACACCGCCGAGTTCGAACACATAAGCGTCAATTTGTATCGTGCATTCCCGTAGGTCCACCGTTAGGCACCTACAAATCCCTTGGCAGGAAACTCTCCCCCCATCTCCTAAACACACCCCAAATTTCACTGTCTCATCCACGTTTAGACCCAGACTCTCCACCAGTGTACGAGACACTAAGTTGTGGCTCGCCCCACTATCCACCATCACAACCATATCCGTGCTCATCACTCTTCCCCGTAGCTTCATTGTTTGGGGTTGTGTGATGCCCCCAATCGAAAACAATGGAAGTTCCAATGTGTTGCACTCGTGGGAAACTGGTGCTGCACCATGATCGCAGATTACGGGCTCCATTTCCTCTACTGATTCTTCGTCCTCGTCTTCTATGAGGAAGGCCACACGTAAGGACTTGTTGGTGCACTTGTGCAGCGGATTGTAGGTTTCTCCGCAACGGTAGCATAACCCCTTCTCCTTCCTGTTCAGGTATTCTTGGAGGGACAAGATTTTTCCTTCCCTGAAACGGCCGTTGCCCCCCCGATTAGTACTGTTGGTTGAGGATATCGTATTCTGTCGGGTGGTTGTTCTGGGAATTGAACTATAAACCTCCTCGTTTTTGTCGACAGTCAAATGGGTTGGGTCGCTCTTACCACCAAACCTCTCGTACACTTGGGCCCGGCCCACCCGAGGCTTCTCAAAGGAGGGAACCCGACCCATTATCGTGTCCGATAATCTGTGTCTCCCTTCCCAGCGATGAACAACATTTCCTTCTCTCGCCGCGTGTCTCATCGGTACCCACGCCAACTCTTCTTCTATACTACGTGCCAAATCCATGGTGCGGTTAATATTGTGAGGACCATGTGTTCTCAAACGTAGTCGCAGTTCTTCCCTGAGTCCACTGAGAAAATAACCGAGGCATTGGAGCTCGGGAAGATCCCCCACTTGTGCCAGTAATACTTCGAACGCCTCGATGTATTCCTCCCCCGATCGATCTTCCTGCTTCAAAGAGGCTAGCAATTCGAACGGGTTGGTAGCTTTCCGTCCACTATATCTGTTGATAAGCTCTTCGGCAAATCTCTCCCAATTCCAATTTGGGTTTCTGGATCGCGCCCATTGGAACCAGTGGACCGCCGTTCCCTCCATACAAATGTGTGCTTCTTAAGGCGATGATAAGTAGGAGTCCCGTGGATCTCAAAGTATTGTTCTGCTTTCCCCAGCCACCCTACTGGATCAGACCCGTTGAATGCCGGTATCTCAATCTTTCTCATGGCCATTCGTAATTCTTCATAAGCTTCTCCCCGAGGTGCCCTGTGTGACCCACCGATTGTTTCATCTAATTCTTCGGGTGAGTAATTGTCTCCCCTCTCTACTGCGGATTTCTCTTTTCCGCGGATCATTCTCTCCATCAATGTTTTCAGGCCTGCAAGATCGTCGAGGCTTTTGTTTACCGCGAGTAAATTCGTCTTCATTACATCCACATCCTCCTGTATCTTGGCGACATTCTCCTGTGAAGAAATCACCAAACGTTCCAGCGCGTCCCACTTAGCTTCCGATCGGGTGGTCGTCATCGTCTCTCCTCCTAGCAATCCGGCAGGTCGGACCAATTGCTATAACCTTTAGTAAGAAGAACTTCCAGGTATGCCACAATTACAATAAGTTTCTCTCCCGGAGTTAATGTGCTCCGTTCACCCTTACTCTAGCAAGTTAGTGTGTGTGTGATTTTCTCGATACCTTCTAACTAACTAACAATCTCCTTATAACGGTTGTCTCCTGCTTCTTCACGTGTTCCTCCTCTCGCTCTTTTTACCGTCCGTGAATATACTAATGTGATCTTGGGCTTCTCGTGGCCCGATGGGCCACAGTCCAGTTGATCCTCCATATTGGGCATAACAGTTGCAGTGAGGATGGTGTGGCCGATAGAGTCATTATCTCACAAATCAAGGTATTGTTCACATAAGCTCATGTGGCGATGCACTCCAGCAGAATGGTGTGGCCGAGAGAAAAAATCGACACCTATTGGAAGTGACTCGTTCTAACATGTTTTCTACACATGTACAAAAACTTTTTCTGAGGAGAAGCCATCCTCACTGCAACCTACCTTATCAACAGAATGCCTTCTCGATCCTTAAAATTCCATAACCTTTATAGATGATCACACTAGGTTGACATGGGTGTTCTCAATGAAAGCAAAATATGAGGTAGGTCCGATATTTCAGAAATTTCATACTATGATTCAAACCCAGTTCCAGACTAAAGTCCAAATTCTGAAAACAAACAATGGCAGGGAATATTTTGCATCCATCTTAAGTAATTATCTCACAAATCAAGGTATTGTTCACATAAGCTCATGTGTCGATACACCCCAGCAGAATGGTGTGGCCAAGAGAAAAAATCGACACCTTTTGGAAGTGACTTGTTCTCTCATGTTTTCTACACATGTACAAAAACACAATTCGGGAGAAGCCATCCTCATTGCAACCTACCTTATCAACAGAATGCCTTCTCGATCCTTAAAATTCCAGACCCCATGTATCATCTCTTCCTCCAAAAGTATTTGGGTGTTCTTCGTTCATATCGACAGTCACCACCGGGGAAAGTTGGATCCTAGAGCCATTCAGTGTATTTTCTTGGGGTACTCCTCACATCAGAAGGCATACAAATGCTACTCTCCACTGACGAGAAAATTCTATAACACAATGGATATTACCTTATTTGAGAATCGACCATATTATCCCAAATCTGACATTCAGGGGGAGAATAATTTCACACATGAACATCAATTTTGGGATATCAATATGGAGACCAGTGTCTTAGATTTTCCCCACATCTCACATACTTTGGAAGATGCATCGGCTTATGATGAACCCATAATCCCTGCTTCACAAGCAGACCTGCACAACCTTCCAGCATATAATTCGCCTACTTCCAACCTACCTGATAACAGCCTTGATAACAATACCCAACCTAAATTACGAAATTATCATCTACTCTAAAAGAAACAGGAAACATGAGAAGATAGAGCATCGAGCATCACTTGGGAAAAGCCAAGAATCGGAACCAGAGGTCGGATCAAAAGGTTTACTAGGTAAGTCCATTTCTGAGTCTGATAAGAATAATGATTTACCTATTGCATTGAGGAAGGCTACTCGAGAGTGCACAAAGCATCCTATTTATAATTTTGTGTCATATCAGGGGTTATTTGACAAATACAAGGCTTTCACGGCCAATTTGGATGAAGGGCAAATTCCAAAATCCATCCAAAAGGCTCTCAGAATACCAAAGCGGAAAGCACTGTAGAGGATGAAATTCGAGCACCGGAGAAAATTGGCACATGGGAAACACTGAGTTGCCTGCAGAAAAACGACCAGTTGGCTGCAAAGGGGTCTTCATTATAAGGGAAGATGGAAGCGTTGACCGATTTAAAGCTCGTCTTGTTGAGGGTTCACACAATCCTATGGAATTGAATATGAAGAGACTTTTGCCCCGGTGGCCAAGCTTAATACTGTTAGAGTTCTTTCATCTCTGGCTGCTAATTTAGATTGGCCATTACATCAATTAGACGTCAAGAACGCATTCCTGAATGGTGATCTTGCGGAACCGCATTCCACGGATTTGAGTCTCAAAACACAACCAACAAAGTTTGCAAACTGAAACGATCACTACATGGACTTAAACAGTCCCCAAGGGCTGGTTTGAGATGTTTACAAGAGTGATCAAGCAGCATGGGTACAAGCAATGTCAGACAGATCATATCCTCTTTGTCACTCACTTGGGAAAACTGCAATTCTTGTTATATATGTCGATGACATTATTTTAACAGGGGATCATGTGCACGAGATCAGGAATGCTTGGGTGCAAACGAGCAGCCACTCCTATGGATTCAACTAATAAACTGGGAACCAAAGATAATTGCACACCAGTTGATAAAAGGAGATTTCAAAGGCTTGTGGGCAAACTCATTTACCTATCCCACACGAGGCCTGATATAAGTTATTCTGTGAGCATGGTGAGCCAGTTTCTGAGTAATCCAACTGAAGAGCACATGGAGGCAGTTCGCAGGATCCTCGGATACTTAAAGCTAACACCTGGGCTTACACTTCAAATCAGCTAACAAGGGGATTAAATTATACAGCGATGCTGATTGGAGAGGATCAGCAATAGATAGAAGGTCAACCTTCGGCTATTGTACCTATGTTTGGGGAAATTTAGTTACTTGGGGCAGCAAGAAACAACCTGTCGTAGCAAGAAGTAGTGCTGAAGCTGAATTCCTGGCACTAGCACTCGGTATATGCGAAGGGATGTGGCTACAAAGACTTATGCGTGAATTGAAAATACCTGTCGTAGAGCCAATGATGATGTTTTCTGACAATCGGTCACTATCAACATTGCAAAGATGACTAAGAAGCATGTTGAAATTGACCGTCATTTCATAAAAGAGAAGATAGAGAAAGGAATAATCAAATTAACTTATCTTCCTACTCATCTTCAAACGGCCGACATCCTAACTAAGGCACTCCCAAGGAAGAACTTTGAAGATCTACGGTCCAAGCTTGGCTTAATCAATATTTACAAGCCAGCTTGAGGGGGAGTGTGGAATATTGAGAATATTTCATTAACAAATTAGTTTCCTATCAAATCTAGATAATATGGCAATTGATTTGTTATATGCATAGATTAGGTTATTCCATTTTTTAGAAGATTGGTTTGGTCAGCTTTCCTTTCCCTTGGTTATGTATTCTACTTTAAATTAGAGTTGTATAAGCTTTTTTTCTTAAGAAGAATAAAAGAATTTTATTCACTTCTTCAAAATAAATGAACAAAAATGGAATAGAAAGAAAATCCTCTTGCACTGAGAAAATTCAAAATTCAGATTCAGGGTTCAATGCACAATCACTAGAAAGTTTTGATAGCTCTGTTGCTGAAGAAAATGCAAAATTCAGAATCAGGGTTCAATGCATAGTCACTCGAAAGTTTTGACGGCTCTGTTGCTGAAATATTGTAGTATTCATAAACCATACTATTTAAGGGGCACAACAAGTGTGGTAGCGTGTTGGCCGTCACATCATGGACAGAATTGTTGAGAAAATTAATTACCTCAACAGAAGTTGCCAAAACTAGTAAATGTTGAATGGATTCAACAAAAATGCCCGACTTGGTTTTGGCCAGACCAGCAGCGCAGATAGCTTGTCCATCCCCTCTATATTCTGGACATTGACCGTCCCTGCATGCAAAAAAGAGTTGCGATTAAACGTGTGGAAAAAATAATCGTTATGGAATAGTAGTCAAACAGGAATAATCGCTGAGGAATCTTGATACAACCAAAGATTTAAACATAAGAACAAGTACTAGCAATCTTATTGATTGTGAAACGTGATTACACCTCTCCCTGAGATTAACTACTCAGTTGCTACCTCCTAGCTGGGCTAGTGTATGTGTGTGCAGTTATTTTCCCGAGTTCCCTCTAACTCCTCCCTCATCCTCTTTATAACCGATCCTCTCCTCACGTGCCTCTCGCTCCTGCTCTCTTCCTTTATTCTTCCTTCTCGAATATACTAGAGTTATTTTGGGCTTCTCTGTATGACATGAACTCTGCGGGCCTGCTTCATTACAGCCCTGTTGGTCTTCTTCCTTCTGGCACATATCAAATGTTTAGCAGCTCTGGACTGGTCCATGACAATAATATGTCTTAATGTTTCAGTAAATGATATGGATTTGTGATGTCCATTAAAATATAAAACCTAATTTCTTATGCCAGTATAGGACCGCAATTGTATTACAAACCAATTTGGAATCAGATGAATTTGGACTATGTCATTAAGTTATCAGACTCCAACTGTAGAACCTACACCCAGCAGTCTCAAGCCAACTTAGATGAGTTAATAACGCTGGTATGGCTCCATCATTGCTTTTGTTTTTTTCTCCTGCTAGGAATATAAAATTTTAAATTTGTCCCCTAACACCTTTTATTTCCACTATAAACCATTTCTGCTCCTAACTTCGCTCCAGCAAAAATATTGGCTCCACACAGGATCCTCATCAGTAATATTATTGAAAGCAAAGCATCAAACCTAAAGACACTAACAGGAGTGAAAATGATTTCATACCAGTCCTAACTAACGCATAAATCACCCACTTCAGTTAGACTAAACTTTTAAGTATACTCCTTTACCATGCAAAAGAAAAAAAAAGTCATCATCCCTCACTGCAGCATCAACACCACAATATATTGTTAGACTAAGAAATCTTTCTCAGTTAGATGACAGCATGTAAACTTGAAGCACAAGAATTTCGCAAATAAAATTACTTCTACATAAATCCAACAAAGTTAACATCATGAAACTTCTATAACAGTTTATTTATGGGTACAATTATTTATTCAACACAATATTGATTGTGACCTAGTATAGATGTCTATCGATCATAAATACAAACATCCCATAATGCTCACCACTTATCGAAACGCCAAAGAAAGATAAAATTATCGACCGTTGCCCATGCACGCCGTATCTCTGGAAATATTCCACATAAAGCTGTTCCCTCTCCACCGGCTGCATTGTATCTCTCAATCAGCACCGGAGGCAGCTCCCAGGTGTCCACGACTTCAACAACAGGAGGCCACTGAAATCAAATCATGAAAGCTTAGAAGCCAATAATTCAAATAAACAGAACATATTTGGGAGAGCTTAGTTAAAACTGCTCAATTTGAACAACACCATGAAAAAAAGGACAGAAAAAACTTTCGATGAGATAAAAAAAAGTAATGATACTGGATATGAAACTTCAGTGATGGAAATTAAAATAGAAACTACAAAATTTATCATAGATATGTATATATATATGTAGATATATATATATGTACATGTACGGACAGAGAGAGAATCATCTGCATGCTATTGGACATATATTTTATAAATTATCAAATGATGATATATTATAAGTGAAGAGTGCATTTTAACTATGTTGCAATTCATCGTGTCCTCAATCTCTGCATAGAAGACTTGCCAAAAAGTGGTTTTGAGCCTTTACAACACACTAAGACATGGGCTTTGTGGGTAAAACTTGCTCCATTCAAGGGTCTCGCTTTACCCCGTGTCGAGGAGTAAAGAAAGTATAGATGAGCCTTAAGCCTAGAAAGCATGCTTGTAGGCTTTTAATGACTATGATGTTTACCCTTTGTCTTAAATGTTCATCCTGGCAGACCTTTCAAAACAGGTAATCCAAACTAAACCAAACTTAATGTAACTTTTAGTTCATTTTTGGTTCTATCAAGGACTTCAAACACAAAAAGAAGCTCCTTCCCCATCTGAAACTATCTTCTAGTGCGCCAAACCTAAATGTAAACAACCACCTTATCCGTTATTGGGACCCTTGTTCACACGTGGTCTACCTTCAACTTTTCACCACAAGTATCCACCACACAATTAAAATAACTTTTAGATACACAGCATTGTTTATGCAAAAACCTATATGCTAAGCCAATGGTTCTTCCATCCATGCATCCTTACGCAAAATAGCAAAGTCTCAAGTCTCCGCCACACACCTAAATCACTGCACCTAAATCTATGATATATAGACTGCAAAATGAATATAACATTTTGCTTTGTTCTTATTCTTCCAACACTAGTCCTCCAACCCAAATCAATAATTCACAGTGAAAATAACTCAAACCACACTCTGCTTGAACACAAGCTATACCTTCTTCTATGTCTCAGTAGTTTAGCATGTAAGAATCCTTCGAGTTCAACCAAATACAACTTAAAAGATTTTCAGCAATTCATTCGCAAGCTAACTCATATTCCCAAGAACTCATTACCACAAAATGCTCCTATACGACCGCACTCTAATAAATTTCTAACTATCCTCGCATACTTGACATCAAACCAAGCATAAGCCTTTCACGGCAATATACTAATCAGTAGTTTCTATACCAATCCTACAGTAGACATACCTCGCGTGGATGACTGGAATAAGGATGACTAATGTATCTAGAAGCTTCCAGGGCATCTTCAAGATCCAGCTGTCCAGCCACGTCCCTGCCAATTCGATCGCTGACCACTAGCCCGGCATTTGTGACGTCGCGCATCACAATTTCGTTTCTCCATGCTGCCATCTTGACTAGGATACAATTGAACTTTGTTCTTCAAAGGCCCCAAGAAGTTCCCAATTTAGAGGGATGAGACAGTAGATTTCAATTTAATTCAAGAGGACGAGGTTACAGGCTAATGTAGATAATACATTGAAATTAGAATGGAGACGCGCGAGAATCTGTCGTTTGGGCAGAGAAGGGTTTTGGAGGAAAAGTAATTTTAGGGTTTGAACGGGACTCCGGGTGAAAATTACGTGTTATTCCATAAAGGAAAATTAATATTCGATAGTGAAAGATTTGGGTAGATTTTAGAAATTAATAGATATTTAATAATAATTTTTATAAATTTTATAAAAGTTTTATGTTAAAAAATAAGTTTATATAAATTTTATAAAATTTTTATAAATTTATTTAATATTGATTTTTAAAAATATTCAAAAAATCTACAATATTCAAAATTTCAATGAACTTTTATCAACTTTGTGAAAGTCAATTATGTACAAATATTAATGCAAAACATAATAATAAATATTAAAAAATTTATCTGGGTAAAGGTAGAGATTTTTCTAATTTATTACTCCGTTTTTTCACTATTTTTAATAAATATATGTCTATCTCACTTTCTTCAATCCGTAAAAATAAATAATTTTTCTATATTAGAATTAATTAATTATGTAGTTTCATATTCTATGTTTTTATATTTAGGTTGATTCGGATATACATCTTTTCTAAATTGTTAAATTTACCAATTTTTTTACAATTTAAATCAAACTTGAAGTCAAATATTGCACATTTTTTATTTAAATTTTTTCTGTAATCCATAATATAATATTCAATTAAAATAAGAAAAAATTAAAAGAATCTCTATTATAACAAATGAATTTAATTTATATGTGTGTGTAACAAATATATAAATATTTAATAATCTTACATGAACTTAAAAAATATCTAATGAAATTAATTATTTTTTTTTCATTACAATAATTTATTTTATAGTTATTTTTCATATATAAAATCTACCAAAAAGTCTATAAATATCTAATAATTAAAGGGAAGAACTGTTCCAGCTTGGACCAATACATATTTTATATCAAATGCCACAAAGAACCGTTGATCTCTCCCACCTTCCCTTCAATCCCGCAAGAGACTACATTCAGGAATAACCGCGTGTATGTACAACAACGTAAAACCTTTAAAATTTCTGTTATTGCTTTCGAATTTTCAGGGGTCGAGTTGTGTTATTGATTGATTTGAATGTCTGGGTCAAGCATGGTGTTGATCGAGCATGTTGTGGGTCGAATATTTTGGTTCGTGTCTAGTGTGGGTCGAGTGTTGGATCTGTATAACATATCAGATCTTAATTTTAATAAACACAAAATCTGCTGTTATTTTTCTAACGATTATGAGCGCGCAGGGTGTCAGGCCACGTGCGCTAATACAACAATTAATCACAAATATGCGGAAGCATCATAAAAATGTGGGCTAAAAGTTTTCGAATAATTGGGCCTGATCCAATATCATTCAAAATACGTCATACTTAAAATAAGAGTTTAACTCAAAACTCAAACAACAACTGTGAGACCCGAAAGCTGATGAGATTAATTTCGTTAATTAATCAGGTTTCGTTGAGATCAGATTTGAGTCGATATGCTTAGGGAAGCTATCGGGTTTTGGTTTCAGCGCTTGAGTTCAGCGATCAGTAGTTAGCGTGAGTTATCGCTAGATGTTGGTGTTCAGCATTGGTGATGTCAGCAGCTGTCGCTGAGTAGTTGTATTCAGCAGTTGTAGCGAGATCAGCAGTCGCTGAGCAGTAGAGAGTGCGCTAGCGTGTTTTAGCAGTGAGTGGTTCTACGTCGTCGTTTGGATTAGTTGAGACGACAGCGTTTTGGTTAAGCTCTAGGAGATTCAGCTGTTGGTGTGTTATCGCGTATTCAGCTGTTGCGAGAGATCAGTTGTTGCGTAGTAATCAGCTGTTGGTTAGCGATCAGCAGTGGCTAGCAGGTGACGTGTCCAGCGGTAGTCTCTGCGACGTCGTTTTGTTTAGTTATTCGCTGTTTAGCGATAGGACATAGCTGATGCGAGATTTCAGCTGTTGGTTGGGAATATTAGTTGTGACAACTGAGTTTGTCGGTGGACCTGTTTCCCAGTAGTCAGTTGTGACTTTTAAATAGGGGACTTAGCTGTTGTTCTCTATTATTGTTCCCCGACACTTAGAAATATTTCCCAATAGCAAATCTTGTCGCGATACCCTAGTTACTGTTCATAGTAACCTTATCCGTCCTAATTGTCGGTGGAGACAGCTCCGACGAGAGTGAGAGTGGTAGCGTTGGACTCCTCTTGCTAAGACGCTTCGTTCTATACCTCTTTAGAAGGCTTTGGAGGAACTGGAAGAGGATCACAGGATCGCTAAGACATCTCCCTTGTGTAGTTTGTTAGCATAAACGTCCCTGCAGTTCGTTGGGGTAAGTGAGAATTCTACCTTTAAGCTTTGTTAGAGCTTTCCGTTGTATTAGGAAGGTAGATAAGCGCTGGTGGAGTTGTAGCTCCCAGCTTTTGTTGTTTTATGTTTCGGTCTTTGAGCAGTAGCTTGTATTGGCTTAGCAGGTGATAGATCTGTGTTGCTTGGACTTCGTTGTGGCAGCTGCATGTGGTAATTGTAGCTCAGTAGTAGAGGTACGGATGTTGAGCTTGTATTACGGCTTGGAATTGGCATGGATATTATGTGTTTGTTGTGTAAGCATTGCATTGTTGTTTATGTACTGGTTCAGCTGTTGCATTGCATACGCATTGTCTTTTCCTTTCAGTTGTTGTAGCCGTGTCTTGTTGCGTTGTATCTGCTCTTACCAGGATGCGAGGGCGAGCGGCAATACCGCACTCTCATCTCCCTGCTGGGATCTGTTAGCCACCCTGCGTCGAGTGGTTAACTACCACAGTTCATGGGTTGGGCAACAGCAGGTTGAGTTGTTGATGCATCTGGCATTCGGGTGTGGTGTAAAGATGAGTGGGTAATTCCCATATGCTTGTACACACATCGTGGCCACCATTCTTCGCAGAATCTGTTATCAGCTGTGGTGCCGTGCTTGAGTTCCTTGGCTCCCTGTTCAGTTGTAGCCTTCGGCTGTTGCATTGTTCCTCATGCATAGCATCTGCATCTATCTTTTGCTGTTCATAGCTGTTTTATAGTTGATCTCCGTACTGGGGTTTGACCCATTTGTCCCTCTGGGGCTATTGTGTTTGTTTTCCTGTTTGTTGTTCAGGTTTTCCAGGATTTGCAGCTGGTCGAGGTTTTGATCCAGCTGGTGGTGCCCCAGGAGGTGGTTAGAGTCTCCCAGTTATGTATAGTATTTATATGCACTGGTATCACTGCGGGTGGGATGTCCCGGGTGATGCTTAGTCTTATATGGCTAGTAGTCTATCAGTACTTGTGTTGTATTCAGCCGTTGGGCAGTTGTTGTACTTGACTGTTGGTATTTCTGTGGATTTGTAAAACTGAGATTATTTTGAGTATCTTGTATTTTTAACTTATCTGTTTTAAACCCGTCAGGCAAAAGCAAAAATTTTAACCACTTTTTAGTTGCTTCCGCTTGTTTTTGCGTGGTTGATCTCTGATGTGTGCACGAGGCCTGACATTTTTGGTATTAGAGCTTAAGCTGGGATAAGCTCTATTTCTTTGATCACACTTGAGTCTAGGCACAGTGTTGTGTGTTGCTTGTGCTTGACTATGTGACTTATGTGCTGCATATTGTTTGTGATATGTGATTTCTATGTTGTATCTGTTCTGTGTTATTTATCCTGTTTAGTGCCTTCGTAGAGATGCCGCCTAGACGTAGGGGTAGAGGTAGAGGGCAGTTTCAGGAATAGGAAGGTCAGAACGAGGATCGGCGTAGTGTTTCTCTTCATGGTCGTGGCAGGCGTGTAGAGGATGAGGTTGACGACTTGACAGCCCGAGTGAACATCATGGAAATTGTGATGGCGAGGTTCCAAAGGATGAGTCCCCAGGTTTTCAACGGTGATGAGTCTAGCGCTGATGCGGACTCTTGGTCACAGCATATCACGGGTCTGTTTGACCGTGTGCAGTATAACGACGAGCTTAGGTTGAGTTTGGCGACTTTTCAGTTGAGGAAATGTGCGGAGCGTTGGTGGAGAGGCGCTTCGAGGATGCTAGAGGAGACCGGTGTGGGGATTACTTGGGACAGCTTTTGTGTTGCCTTTCGGCAAGAGTACGTTCCGGAGTCGTACGTGAACGCTCGTGAGCGAGAGTTCGACAACTTGGAGCAGGGTACCATGTCTGTGCGAGAGTATGCTCGGTTGTTCTCTTCTTGTTTGGCGTATGTTCCGCATGTTGCTGGCCGGGAGAGGGCCAAGAGGACTAAGTTTCTTGAGGGTTTGAACGAGGAGTTGTATTCGTTGGTGTTGACGACCAAACCGAAGAGCTATGCCGAAGCGGTGGATAATGCAATCGACATAGAGGAAGGTCTGCGGAACCGGAGGTCGTGCTAGGACTCAGGGTGCTCATGGTGTTCGCCCCGCTGTTCAGGGAGCGCAGTCTTCCCAGTCAGCCCATCAACGCCCGCAGCAGCAGCAGCAGTTAGCTCAGCAGTCTCGACGCCAGAGGTTTAGACCTCGTGGCCAGCAGTTCAAGAAAAAGGCGGGTTCAGGTTCTTCTGGTTCTGGTAGCTCTAGTAGCAGTGGTTCTATGGCAGAGTTTTGTGGCTTCTGTGGAGGCGAGCATCCGTCGACTCAGTGCGTTGGTGTGCAGGGCTCGTGTAATATCTGTGGTCGGTATGGGCATTTTGAGAGAGTGTGTCCGTTGGCTGGATCACAGCAAGCCGCAGCCCCACCTCAGGGTCGAGAGGATCATCTAGAGGTCGTTCCCCTCAGTTTCAGCAGCCTAGGGTTGGAGAGACACATTTTAGGCCGTTCCAGTTGCCTTGTCCGTCGCGTTTCGGACAGTCTTCTCATCCGCTATTCTCTGGACCCCAGCATGCTCAAGCGAATGCCATTACGAGGTAGCAAGCGGAGGGTGCTGAGCGGAGTGATAGGTAACTGTTCTGTCTTTGATTTTCCTGCACGTGTGTTGTTTGACACCGGCGCATCGTATTCGTTTATTTCTGATGCATTTGTGGTCGAGCATGGGTTGCATACCACTTCCTTACGCGATGTTGTGTCTGTTTCTACTCCTGGCGGCGCGAGCCTGTACTCCAAAGAGGTTTTGTTGGATGACGTTCTGAGGTTTGGTGAGCATGCGCTAGTAGCGAATTTGATTCGTTTGATGTTGTGGGATTTCGACTGTATAGTGGGAATGGACGTGTTGTCGAGCTTTAGGGCCACCGTGGGTTGTTTCCATGGAGTTGTGCGTTTTAGGCCTCCGTCTGGCGAGAAATGGAATTTCTATGGCCATGATTCCCAGTCGAAGATTCCGTTAGTCTCTGCGATGGAGATGTTCAGCCTTTTGTCGTTAGGGAACGTTGGCTTTATGATTTATGCGTTGGACGCATCTTCTTCTTCGTGCGTGGAGCTTAGAGACGTCCCCGTTGCTCGATATTTCCCCGATGTGTTCGAGGAGGTTCCTGGTTTTCCTCCGAGAAGGGAGATTGATTTTAGCATCGAGCTGGTACCTGGTACAGCTCCGATCTCGAGAGCCCCGTATCGTTTAGTGCCTGCGGAGTTGAGAGAGCTTAAGGTTCAGCTTGACGACTTGTTAGAGAAGGGTTTTGTTAGAACTAGCATGTCGCCGTGAGGAGCACATATCCTTTTCGTGAAGAAGAAGGACGGGTCGATGAGGATGTGCATCGATTTCCGACAGTTGAACAAGGCTACCGTGAAGAATAAGTACCCGTTGCCTAGGATCGATGACTTGTTTGACCAGTTGCAAGGGTATGCGTTTTATTCGAAGATCGATCTGCGTTCGGGGTACCATCAGTTGCGCATCCGAGAAGCTGATTGTGACACCCGAACCCAACGGGGCCACGAGGATTGGAGTAAACAAAATTTTCGAATAAAAGAAGGGCTAAAAGATAATTTGTTATAAGCTGCATTTCTTATAACTCAAAGGAAACAAAACCCAAGACAAGTTCGAAGATCAGCAAGATACTTAAGTTCGCGCGCTACTGCTAAAACATTTGCGGAAAACAGAGTATTTCATATAACTTTGCAATTGCGGTTTACAACAGCTGCTATTCGATGTAAATATACAACCATTGCTACTGATTTAATACAGTACAACCTAATCAAAACAATACAACTTAGACACGGAAAAACGTAGGCCTTGGATAAACACAACGCCACCCATCTGCTGATTTCAAGTTTCACATACAACTTAGACACGGAAAAACGTAGGCCTTGGATAAACACAACGCCACCCATCTGCTGATTTCAAGTTTCACCTGCTGTTCCTCCACCAGTTGTCGTACCTGCACCATTTTAAAAGCTAGTGAGCCTAAAGGCTCAGCAAGTAAAATCTGAGTAGTAACAATTTCATAAAACGCAGGCAGGCATCTGTGCAATTCATATGTTAAGGAACTTCAATAAACAATGTCATTTTCGTAAACATTTCAGTAAACATTCAATGGCAGAAACAGGGGATGATAACTCAGCTTCTCATTTCTTTCAATTTCATATTCAGTTGATCATGGCATATAAGTTCTATGTGGTCCAATTTGCACTTTGATCAAAATGACTCCCGATATCAGTTTAGCATATAGCTCATATGAAAGGGCAGTCGACATCTTCGACAACTGCTCACCCTTCTCCTTGGTGACCTTAACTATCTATGCCATAATCTAAAACATCTTTCGTTCCTTAACAATCTTTCTTTAAACATTTCTGTAAAACATCGGGTTCCATTATTTAAAACATTTGCTTCCCATTTTAAAACTTTACTGAGTATGGATTCGACTTTGGAAACATATCGTTGAACTGGAACTGATTGAGAGAAAAACCAGTCGAAATAAATAGTACCAGTCGCAAGACTAATACCAGC
>KV001987.1:117428-127743 GCA_001598015.1 Dorcoceras hygrometricum | reverse complement strand
TGAACATCTCCTATAGCTATAGCAGCAACCCTTGCTCCATTGCCAAGCCTCAAGTGGGTCTCACCCTCTCTAAGAGGTCGACTTCTTGTCATCACCTGCAAATCATTGCAGATATGAGATCCACATCCGGTATCAAGTACCCAAGAAGTTGAATTTAGAGACATATTTATTTCAATATAGAACATACCTTTCGCAGTTCGCAACTGCTCGAGGTACTCCTTGCAGTTCCTCCTCCAATGCCCAGCCTTGTGGCAGTGGTGGCAAACGTCCTCGCTCTTGTTTGGCTTAGAAGCCTTTGCCTTTGGCTTCTTGGCAGACTTTTACTCCTTCGCAGGAGCAGAACGCTTCTTGCTCTTGCGTCTGGGCCCCTTCTTCGCAGAGGAAGAAGAACCCAGAAGGAGGACGGGTTTGTCCTTCTTTATAGTCCCCTCAAACACTACAAGCATGTTCACCACCTCTTCAAGGGTGGCTTCCAGCTTGTTCATGTTGAAGTTGACCACAAAGGGGTCAAATGCAGCGGGTAGTGAGAGGAGAAGTACATCCACCGACAGCTCGGGTGGAAGCGCGATATCGAGGCCCAACAGCTTTTCAACGAGCCCAATCATACGAACCCCATGCTCGCGGACCAAAGTCCCATCGCGCATGTGGCTCGTCATCAGCTCCTTGACAGCCGTGAACCTCTCATGTCGAGAGTTCTCCCCGTACAGTTCCTTGAGATGAAAAAGTATGGCAGAGGCATACTTCGTCTTCTCAAAGCGCCGTTGCATTTCATTGGACATCGATGCCATCACATAGCATCAAGCTTTAACCTCGTCGTCACGCCATTTGTTAAGCGTAATCAGCTCCTCAGGGCTGATATCGGCAGGGGTTTCCTCTGGAGGGGACTTCTCTATCGTATAGAGAAGCTTCTCCGAAGCCAATACAAGATTAAGGTTGCGGAGCCAGTCTTGGTAGTTTAGACCGGTGAACCTGTTGCTATCCAGTATAGCAGCAAGTGGGTTTTTCATCGAAACCATTTTATATAGCAGTTATACTGAAAAGAAAACAGACATGCATTACTAACTATATAAGATATAAGCTAAGACATAAAACATGGTCATTAAGTTTTATGAATTACCCTCCCACTATTTTAACGATTTCACCACCCTCTAATGAAATCGAGAAAACAGGTTTCTTTAGTGAGTACACGGAGCCCAATCTAGCGATCATGGACCCGAATAATATCAGCCATCCATGACCCCCAAAAGATAGTTTCCGATTGCAACCGGTGCAACCTCCATGTATTCACCTCACGTCCAGTAAGGGCCCAATAATATGACGCCGTTTACTATCACGTGTCAAGATTGACCCATCAATGTTGAGTCGTGAAGGACGGTCCCCTTAACGTCCCCAATAATATGAGCCAACGTTAAAGGGAGTTCCAACCGACTCACAACAGTTGTCAATGGCGTGGACAGCTTTCCGGCATACATGACCCCCTCAATAATATGAGTCGGGCCATGTATACGGGTAGCATCGACGTACACCCATTGTTGATGGAAGGTAGGGTTGATTTAAACAATTTTAAATACCCTTTTGTTTATCGAATACATTTTATCTTGATATAAGTTTTAAATCAAATTTAAAACGAGGGATTTTATTTTTGAAAAATTTTGGTCTCATGCATATTTAAATCTAATTTAAAACATGCAACATGCGGATTCAATTAATCTATATATCAACATATATAAAGTAACATTGGGATGATCGATCGCGAGAGCTATGCGGTCTGTGGTTGCCAGCCACGGACCTGGGTCCAATCCTAGGGGTAATGCAATATGCAATGCAATCCTATTACAAAGCTTTCCGGTTTTACAGATCTTCGGTCTTCAATATCTTGATCGTCATCGTCTACCGTCTTCGGATGTCCTCCCACTAAATCTAGTAATTCTACATTTAAATTTACTATGACAAATAAGGGATACATTTATCAAGGGTTGGGAACGGGCTACAAACAGGCCCACTTTAAATGATAATCAAATATATTAAAAACCGAAATCAAACAAAACCTATTGCATACACCTAACACATTGGGACGGCTCTCGATCACCCCAATCATGCAATTAATCTAATTAACATGCATAATTTAAATAATCTAATTATTTATCGTAAAATCATATTCTAATTACGAAATCGTATTTTATAATAAAATCGTATTTTGCCGATAAAACAAATTTTAATCAACAAAATCATATTTTATTACAAAATCATATTTCATAATTAAAATCATATTTTACTAATTTTAATTGCATCATATTGGGTTTAAAACAATTCTAGGCCCAAAAACTTAAAATTTCAAAATCGATCAAAAACGGGCCCGACATCGTGTACCGGCCCGAAAGCTTCACGGGCTGCCCGGGACAGGCCCGAACCAAACCCTAGAAGAAATCAGACCAGCCGTCACGACATCGCCGGAGCATCGCCGGAGCGGCGGCCGGCCGGCGGCCGCCACCTCGAGATTTTCGCGCGCAGCAAGGGCGCACGTCGATGCGACAAGCGCGCAGCCAGCGCGCGCATCGCGGCGCAACGGGTGTCGACCATTGCAGCAGCGACCGCCCACAACTTGCGGCCAGCGTCCGACCAGCGCAACGATTTGCGCGCAAGTAACGATAGTCGGCCGCTTGCTTGCATGCGCAACCGGTGCGCGGGCGTCGACCACTCAACGCGCGATCTTCTCGCGTGCGGCGGCTGAGGCGCGCGACAAGCGCACGGCCAGCGTGCGCATCAGCGTTTTGCGGCCGCCCATCGTGCGGCCAGCGTGCGATGGTGTCGCGCACTATGCGCGACGCTTCGCGTCGGATGCGCATGCGATGCGCACGCGAAGGGGCGGCGCTCCAAGCGGCGGCGATCGGCCGAAAGAAAAATTTTTTTGTTGATGCGATCTGAAATTCAAAGGTTAGATAAAATTATGGCAATATCGTATGATCAGATCCGAAAAACACTGGCTCTGATACCACTGTTGGGGATCCGGATCCGGCCCCCGGCTAGGCAGCGGAAGAACAGAAATTAAACAGCCGGGAGACGATCAATACGAAAAATTACATAACAAACTACGACATTCATAGGATGTTTAGGTGACTACCTTGCTGGCACTTGTGCCTGGCTCCAACCGTAGTTACAATAACGTCGGCTCTTCTCGGTAGATTGCGGTAGAAATCGCAAATCCGGTCCACGACCAGAAACGAGACTCCTTCGTCAGCCTGCACTAGAAGGACTGACGAGATCAGCACGTACGGATTCTCCTCGTCGAGTTGGCCGGAAACGATTTTCCGGCGAAGACGGGCGGCGGCTTTTGGAGAGGAGGGAAGGGGCGGCCACTTCTAGGTTTAGGGTTGGTTGTTGTGTCTTGAGTTAAGTGAAGCTTAGTCTAATTAAATAGACTAAGGTGTTGGACTTGGACCGGCCCAACGGGCCCGGGTCCAACGATGAACATTCAGTTCATCTCCACCACCGAGACTTCATCGTAACTCCGATCGCCGATCAGATCGGACCGATCGATTCAGTTTCCAAAACTGAACGCCATGATCTGAAAAACCGTTTTTCAGAATCCCAGTGCAAAATGATCGTTTTGCCCCTCAACAGCGGGAAACCCCGATTTGACCCCTGTTGACTTTCAGGAAGTCGCACTTCCCGAAATCCTCTTCTCGTGCTCAACACATTGAGCTGAGTATCCGTGCGGGAATCTCGAATCTAGTACTTGTGTGACCCTCAATGGTTCAGGGATACAGCTAGCCGTGGGCCCACAACCATTGTGGCTCCGGAATCACAATTCCGGACATGCCCAACGGATCATGGTAAAAGCGTCTAGCAACATCGCCCCATGATCCCCTAGGTATCACTGATAGTGCCTGCAAGAACCAGTTGGTCGTGGTTAGCGTACAGTACGGTCCTTTCAATCCATATATCCCAATCAGATCAACGACCATTGGTAAATCGAGAGTCGCTATAGATTCGATAGCTATGCATACATCTTGGAGATTGAATAGTGACATCGCGAGTGTAACTAGGTAAACACATTTACCTAAAACACTTCTAGTACTCTGGCCAGAGATTCATACACTATTATCCCCTCAGATAGCATAGGATATCCACGCATGTCTGCGAGCGGTGAATCCTCGACAACGATGCATCGACTCCTACATGCATCGGGGTCTCACCCAATCCCGACGCCTTATGACCCCAAATGAGTCGGAAAACGGGTCACAGTGAGACGCCTATCATGTAGAGTCTCAATGACGTTTCGAGTCGTGAGGACTAATCAGTACAACCAAGACCTCGGACTTATCCACTCGACAAATGGTAACCACTTGGAAAGTCCGAACGAGGGTGGTTCGATAGATCACCAGGTCACTATCTATCTGCATGCTCAGAACATCACAATGTTCCCTACCAATGAAACATGGTACTTCACATCGCAGATACTAGTCTCGAACTCGGGCGGCCTTATCCTCATTTTGACGGCCCAATCGACTAGGAACATGTTCAGAACACACAACGACTATTAGATGTGTTTCATGATAGCCGTCATACCCACTATCACATCTAACATACGCTTTAGTGCATTCTAGGTCTTTACTCAACGCAATTGTAAATAATTACACACATAATGAAAGTAAAGAACGTCATATAAATAAATGCGAATATCATATATAAATATTGTTTCATACAAGAGTCTATAAACCCACACGCCACAAGTTGGCTAGTTGGGCATCTACTCTAACAGTACGGGCATTTCGAGTTTCTGGTGATGCCGTTTGGATTGACTAATGCCCCTGCAGTCTTTATGGATATGATGAACCGAGTTTTCCATGAGTTTATTGATCAGTTTGTGATCGTGTTCATCGACGACATCTTAGTCTATTCGAAGACTCCTTTGGAGCACAAGGAACATTTGCGTATTGTCCTTCAGACGCTGAGAGACCAGCAGTTGTATGCAAAGTTTTCCAAGTGCGAGTTCTGGTTGGATCGCGTCGTATTCTTGGGACATGTGATTTCAGCCGAGGGGATTTCTGTGGATCCTAGCAAGGTTGATGCCGTTCTGAACTGGGACCGTCCCAGAAATGTTTCCGAGATTCGTAGTTTCTTGGGTCTGGCTGGCTATTATCGTTGCTTCATTGAAGGATTCTCAAGTATAGCAAAGCCGATGACTCAATTAACTCAGAAGGACAAGCGTTTTGTTTGGACTGAGCAGTGTGAGAATGCTTTTCAACTGCTTAAAGAGAAACTGACTACTGCGCCTGTGTTGGTTCTGCCGTCCGGTTCAGGTGGTTTCGTTGTTTGTTCTGACGCTTCGCTCAATGGATTAGGTTGTGTGTTAATGCAGAATGGTCGAGTCATTGCGTATGCCTCGCGGCAGTTGAAACCGAACGAGACTCGTTACCCAGTCCGTGATTTGGAGTTAGCAGCGGTGGTCTTTGCGTTAAAGATCTGGCGTCACTATCTGTATGGCGAGCAGTTTGTGGTGTACTCCGACCAAAAAAGTTTGCAGTATCTGTTTTCGCAGCCTGACCTGAACATGAGACAGCGTCGATGGATGGAGCTGCTAAAGGACTTCGATTGTGAGATTAAGTACCAGCCTGGGAAGTCGAACGTAGTGGCCGATGCTTTGAGCAGAAAGGATAGTGAGATGCTTGCTTCGTTGTACATCTCTAAGGATCAGGAGCATCTTAAAATCATGGGTTGGAGATTCTACCCGGCTGAGGACTGCGTTGTGGTTTCATCGTTCCAAGTGGAGCCGCAGATTGTTTCGACTATTCGAGCATCTCAGAGAACTGATCCGTCTATCCACGAGTTGAAGTTGAAGGTCAGGGCTGGCGAACTTGAAGACTATTCTGTCTCTTCCGATGGTTGTTTGCGTTTCCGAGGCAGGTTGGTTGTGCCCAATTTGATTGACTTGAAGGAGGAGATCCTTCGGGAAGCGCACTGTAGCAGACATAGCGTTCATCCTGGTGCACGGAAGATGTACCATGATTTGAAGCAGCACTTTTGGTGGGCTGGCCTAAAGAGCGACGTTGCTGGTTTTGTTGCTCGTTGTTTGAATTGTCAGATGGTTAAGGCCGAAAGGATGAGACCTGGTGGTCGGTTGCAGAGTTTGGAAGTGCCCCAATGGAATTGGGAGGACATTGCTATGGATTTCGTGACGCATCTGCCTCGTTCCAGTAGAGGATGTGATGCTATTTGGGTAGTTATAGACCGACTGTCGAAGTCTGCACATTTTATTCCCTATGGGATGACCTTCTCGTTGAAGAAGATGGCGAAGCTGTACGTTGATTTTGTTGTTAGACTGCATGGTGTGACCATTTCGATCGTTTCCGACCAAGATCCGAGATTTACTTCCAGGTTTTGGAAGAGTTTGCAAACAGCTTTGGGTACCAGATTGGCGATGAGCACCGCGTATCACCCCCAGACAGATGGCCAATCTGAGCGCACTATCCAGACGTTGGAGGATATGTTGCGAGCTGTTGTGTTGGATTTTGGAGGTAGCTGGCAAGACGCGTTGTCTTTGGTTGAGTTTTCGTACAATAACAGCTATCAGGTGACGATTGGCATGGTGCCGTTTGAGTCTTTGTATGGCAGGAAATGCAGATCGCCGGTGTGTTGGGAAGAAGTGGGGGAGAAGCAGCCATCTGCCCCTGACTTTGTGCAGCAAATGAAAGATCATGTGGATCTTATTAGACAGCGGATGAAAGCTGCCCAAGATCTCCAAGCCAGTTATGCGAATAAGAGGCGTCGACCTCTTGAGTTTCAGGTTGGTGATCGTGTATTTCTCAAAGTTTCTCCGTTTCACAGTGTGATGCGCTTTGGACACAAGGGAAAGTTAGCCCCTCGTTAAGTCGGACCGTATGAGATTGTTGAGAGGATTGGCCCTTTAGCGTATCGGCTGTTGTTGCCGCCAGAGTTGTCTTCTCTTCATGACGTCTTTCATGTTTCCATGTTGAGGAAGTATGAGCCAGATCCGTCTCATGTGCTTAGGACTGACGAGGTGGAGCTAGATCAGTCGTTGAGCTATCAGGAATATCCCTTGCAGATCCTTGGCAGAAAAGAGAAACAGCTGAGAAATAAGACCATTCCGTTGGTGATGGTGCAGTGGAGCAAACATGAAAGGGAAGAGGCTACTTGGGAGCTGGAAGAAAAGATGCAGCGCGAGTGGCCGCATCTGTTTGAGTAGCTGTTGAGCTAAATTTCCAGTTGTTTGTAGCTTTTGATTGTATTTCTTCCCTAGTTGTTGCTATATGTTTGCTCAGTTATCTTGAACTCTTGGCGTGTGTTAGGCAGAGTTCTGTTGTGTATCTTGCTGTTTAGTAGTATTCTAGGTTGTTGTTCGATTTCATAGTCCTTTTTTAGTGGGGGAGAAATGTGAGACCTGAAATGTAATTAAGATTAATTTGTTGTAATTAATCGGTTTTTGGAGATTTCTGGTGGTTCAGATATCTGTTTGGAGGTTGGGTTTGTATTTTCGAGTCAGAAATAGCATTTAGAACAAATCTGGAAATTTTGGTTTTTCGAGTTTGAAATCTGGTTTTGCGAGAGATCTGTATGTTGGTGAAATCTGTTCGAATTTTGTGAAATCTGGACGCTTAACGTTGCGGCGTGTTTTGTAGCGTAGGAAAGGAAACGCCGTCGTTTCTGTGAGATCTGGTTTTGTATTTAGCGCTAGAATTTGAAGTAGAGATCTGCCGCGTGTTTTTGTATTGAGGGCTAAACGATGTCGTTTGGTTAAGTGGCTACGGCGTCATTTGGTGAACGCTGGAGGGAGAGATCTGTTTTATTAGTAAGCGTTCGAGTGACCAGATTTCAGTGTCCAGCTTTTAGCGCCAGCATTCAGATTTCACCTGTGGCCCTGTGCGACGTCGTTTTAGCATTAACGCGATTTCTAGCATTGGTTTGTTATCCAGATTTCACCGTGGTTTCGTAACAAGCGTTGTGTTTAGCTTTCCAGATTTCACCGTAGTGTGTTGCTTCATTTCATGTTAGCGTATTTCCAGCTTTTAGCGTTTTGGCTTCCAGATTTCACCGTGCTAGTGGAGCGACGTCGTTTTGGGGTTTGAGCGTTGTTAGCGCGAGTGAGCGTTGCTGGTGGGATCTGTTTTTGTCGGTGGAATAATTAAACAGATTTCTCGCATTTATATAAGAAGCATGGTTTGGCTTCGTTGTATTCAACCAGATCCCATACTTAGAGAAATATTTCCCGATTTCGGTCTCTGTTTCTCAAACCCTTGGTTACTGTACACCGTTATTTTTATCTGGCGATTACCGTCGTTTCCAGCCACCGTTTTTCACGTTTGAGGTAGCGTTGGACTTCTCTTGGAAAGCTCTTTCATCTCATACCCTTTTTAGAGGCTGTATTTTGCTGGAGAAAAGGCACGAAGTTTCTGTTCACATTCGTGCGTTTCGCGGTTGCAGGTAGCTTTTTGAATTTTGATGGGATTTTGTTCCTACCCTTGTTTTAAGCTCCTTGTGTTGTAGTATGGCTGAGATTATTTACTGGATTTTTAGTGTTTATTCCCAGCCGTGAGCTTTTAGGAGTTGGCCGTGTGTTTATTGTAGAAGGCCGTGAGATCTGAATTGTTTTGCTTGTGTTGTGCGTTCAGATTTCAGGCTGTGCGTGTATTGGTTAGCAAGCTTCGAAGCGGTTTTCCCAGGCTTGAATTTTGGTGATCGTTGTGCAAATTAAGAGGTACGGATCTTGAGCTTGTAATTCAGCGTGGAACTTGGCTTGGATAGATTGCGAGATGGCTGTTTTGGATTGCCGTGCTTGGTTGTTGTCCTGGTTGAGGACTGTGTATGCTATTTGTGTTTAATTGCTGTGTTGCATATGTTTATATGCTTGCGTTCCAGCATGTTGCATACACGCATGACATTCCATTTCAGTTGTGGCAGCCCTTGCCTTGTTTCGTTGTTGCTTCTTTGTTTTCTTACCAGGATGCGAGGGCGAGCGGCATCTCCCCTTCTTCCACCGAAGGATCCACTACTAGAAGACTTTGATCTATACAACACGTACAGACCCAATCCCGCAACCAGCAGCCGCGAGAACTCCTAGACTTCACAAATGCACACCAGCCGCAACTGTGTGACTAACTACATACACAAGTTTAACGTCATCGTGCTTGGACGGGAACTGTGTTGGAAAGGTTTTGATTCACTCGCTAAACAATTTAGCTCAACTCACAAAATGTGCGAGTGAATCTGTGTGTGAGAATTACAGTGTACGCTCAACTCTCAAAAGATACATCTCACACACTAGGGAAATGCTCCTAAACGAGCTAATGAAGATTCAGCAGTCGACACTACAGTAAGCTCCTCTCTAGAATGATTGTCGACTGCTTCATCTTCTCGTGTTCTTCCCTCTGTAATTTTGTCTCTTCACTCAATCAACAATCGTCCAACTTCTTCCTTCAAATCTTCTCCCTTAAATAGCCTCTGATTGAATATAGCCGTTAGACAAATTCCAAATCTTTTCTGCGCTTGTCAAGGCCAAATTGTCGTCTTTCCAAATACGTGCAATGCTCCTCTGTAAATTGTACTATTTCCCAGAATAGTACAAATCTTGTTCCCTTAATTCCAGGCAATTTGCACGACTTAATCTAAGCCATTGATTCTTCCATCTTGAGCGTTGATTGCGTCTGAGTGTATACCAGCAGATTGTTCAACAGCTGTTCGCTCAGCTGTTGGTTTCCTTAGTCACAACACTTCGCGCAATAGCTGGTTCACCTTCATTGCAATAGCTGGGAAGAGGTGCTCTCGACTGGTTGTCCAGACGCTGGTCTTAAAACCGGGTGACATGATGTGCTTGCGTCTGGTTGTCCAGTTGGTGGTAACGATATGCTTGCAGCTGGTTGTCCAGTTGTTGGTCGTGAAATGCTTGCGACTGGATTTCCCAACGACTGGTTAGATCAAACGATGTCGTATCAACTTATTCAAACGACATCGTTTGCCATGCATCCTAGACTGGTTGATTAAAGCCCTGTAGCTCTCGTCTGGATGTAGCACCACTGTAGCTGCCTGCTGAATGAACTGTAGCCTGCTGCTGATTATAACCAACACACAAACCATCTGCTGAATCTTTAGTGCGAGGGCAAAACACTGTCGTATCAACTTATGTAAACGACATCGTTTTGCTATCGCTAACTCCAAGTACCGTCTGCTGGTGAACATTAGCTTCCTGCTGATTGTGATGTCACTGCTGATGACATCATCTATGCTTAGCGCTCCAGCTGCTTTCTTTATCGTTCCAGCTCCATCTTGAGCTCTTCTTAGCTTCTGTTCCAGCTGGTCC
>KV001987.1:80336-99909 GCA_001598015.1 Dorcoceras hygrometricum | reverse complement strand
GTACCGTCTGCTGGTGAACATTAGCTTCCTGCTGATTGTGATGTCACTGCTGATGATATCATCTATGCTTAGCGCTCCAGCTGCTTTCTTTATCGTTCCAGATCCATCTTGCGACTCTTCTTAGCTTCTGTTCCAGCTGGTCCTTTCACACCAACTGATCTTTCTTCATCTGCTGAACATGATGTCGTCACCGATTACATCATCATCGATGGTCCACTTAGATGTTCCAGCTGGTTCTCTTTTGATGTACCAGCTGATCCATCTTCTTCTTCTAGCGCTTGCAGCTGGTTCTTATCGTACCAGCTGATTCACTATGCTCCAGCTGGTTCAACTTGGCCTCTACCTGATTTCGAACACATGACTTAACTTTGGACGTCTCCATTGCTAATCCAGCTGCCGATTACAATGATTAACCAAACCAACTGCTGAAATTATATTGTGAACCATCGGCTGGACAAACTTCTGCTACTGTTCATCTTCTTCTTCGTTCCTAAAATCTGCACACTTAAGTGAAATTGTTAGAAACACAATAACAAGTTTTGTGTAATTCAAAACTTAATCAGGATCTGTCAAAACAGATCCATCAGCTAAGCTTTTAAATTGCATGATTTTCTGAAATGCACGCATTACGAATGTTTTATGAAATGTTAAAGGAATGTTTTAAAAGAAAAATGGAGGGATTGAAGTGACTTATGGCAATGTGATGATGAGCGGATCCGGGATACCGGGCCCATTGAACCTCTGTTAATGTATAATGTTATATGATGAGCAGATCTGGGAGATCGGGCCCAGTGAACCTCTGTTAATGTATATGATGATGATGATGTAGGTCCGGTAAAACCGACCGTCAGATACGTTGGTTTTAGATTGATCAATCGAACATGGTCCACACTTCATGGATACGACTCACACGTTTTTATACTATGTTATGTCATGTCTTATATATGTTATATGTATGACCAGTTATGAAATGTTAATGTTATATGATGAGCAGATCTGGGAGATCGGGCCCAGTGAACCTCTGTTAATGTATATGATGATGATGATGTAGGTCCGGTAAAACCGACCGTCAGATACGTTGGTTTTAGATTGATCAATCGAACATGGTCCACACTTCATGGATACGACTCACACGTTTTTATACTATGTTATGTCATGTCTTATATATGTTATATGTATGACCAGTTATGAAATGTACGAACAAGGTTTCAAGATCATTCATTCATTCATGTTAATGCTATTTTATTACAAATATGTGTTGGCATATGACCTTATGTATATGTACTTTGTTATTTTAAAAGATAGAGCATGCTGAGCCTCTAGGCTCACTAGGTTTAAATGGTGCAGACGATGACCCTGTAGAGTATGTCCCGACTGGCAGTGAAGACCTTTGAGCACCCGCTGCAGCAGTACCCTGTGACCGCATTGATGTTTTGGATTGTTATGATACGCTTTACAAATGTTGGTTTCAACTCGTTTATCAGTACTTTTACGCAGTCTGATTATAGTATGGATGATTTAACGATTTAAGATTTATTTGATTTATGTTTTAAAGTGATGATTTAGAAAATGTTTAAAGGAAACGAGCCATGCTTTTTAAGTTTATTTATTCCGCAAATGGTTTAGAAAAGAAAAAAAAATTCTAGAGTCTGGTTCATTTCACGTTCTTTCTGGGTTTACAAGTTAGACAGCTTGAGAATGGGATCTTCATCAATCAAGCTAAATACACGAAAGATCTGCTGAAGAAGTTTGGAATGGACAATTATTCAACAACAGCTACTCCAATGAGTGCTTCAATCAAATTGGACAAAGATGAAGCTAGAACTGCAATTGAGGTATCATTGCATCGTGGTATTATTGTCTCATTGCTTTACTTAACTGATATCAGACCAGACATCATGTTTGCTGTATGTATGTGTGCTAGATTCCAAGATGAGCCCAAACAATCGCATTACATTGCAGTAAAGAGTATTTTAAAATATTGGAAAGGAACTTCCAATGTGGGTCTTCAGTATCCCAAAGACTCCAGCTTGAATCTAATCGGTTATAGTGATGCAGATTACGCATGATGCAAAGTAGATAGGAGAAGCACAAGTGGTACATGTCAAATTTCGGGAGATCGTCTGATTTTCTGGTTCAGTAAGAAGCAAACATCCATTGCTACGTCCACAGTTGAAGTAGAGTATTTAGCGGCTGGAAGCTGCTGTGCCCAGATCTTATGGATTCAACACAAGCTCAAGGACTACGGCATTGATGCTTCTGAAGCTCCTATTTTCTATGGCAATACAAGTGCGATAGATATTACTCAGAATCCTGTGCTGCATTCAAGAACAAAGCACATAGATATTCGGCATCATATCATAAGAGATCACGTGCTCAAGAAAGACGTGCGACTGGAGTATGTGTCGACAGACCAGCAAGTTGCTGATATCTTCACAAAGCCTCTACCAGACGCTAAGTTTTCGTATTTTCGAAATATTCTTGGTCTCTTAGAACTGCCTTAATCTATGATTGTGCGAAAATTTTGCAGGTTGAACAGCTTTTGTTTACTTCAAATTTGAGTCTTCTGTTCAGGGGGGACGACGGATAATCTCAGATTTGGTAAACATCAGCATTGGGAGAACCTCAGCTTTAGAGGGAAATAACAGATCTGAGTTAATAAGTGCTGATTCAGCTGAATGTGTGAGATCTGGATCTATTCAGATTTCACGTATATACAGTTGATACTTATATGTGATCAGATCTGACAGTACCCGAGATGATACATTAAAAGATTGATCTCTGTGACATGTTGTTAAAATGGCGCTTCATATTACTTTTTAACCGCGTGGTTAAAATTTAAAAATCACTTCAAAATCTTTTCAAAATCTGATCGTGCTATCGGATGATTGACACATGTGTTGTCATCATGCGAAACATCACATCCACACTGTTTACGCGTACCGTTTTGTATTCCGCTCTTTCTTTTATACGTTTTTTCGATTATCGCTACACTTACCTTGCGAAAATATTCTCTTGCTTTCAGAGTTTTCTTTTCAGATAATCTATCTTCTGCGTATTTTCTCGTTCGATCAACCTATTTCAATGGCAGCCTCACTTATTCAGAATGCTATTCAGGTCTACTTCAACTCAGTTCTCAGTATGGAAGATGAAGGCATGGTTAAGATGTTCAAAGCCCTAGAGTTATCTGGACTCCGCGGGTTTTTGGGTTGTTTTTCTGCTATCTATGAAGCATACTTTGTGAGTTTCTATCAGAACGCCTTAGTGAAGGACAACATAGTGGTCAGTTCCGTACAGGAAAAGTATATTGAAATTTCTGTGGAGCAATTTGCTGGAATTTTCGAGTTGCCTACCAAGGGGTTGACAGATATGAATGAGGTACCAAAATATCTGGTTTTGACGCAAGGAGTGCATTTTCTACGAGCGGTGAACAGATTAAGACCTCTTACAAGAAAAAGGAGATGAAAATCGAGTTCAGATTGTTGAACGATAATTTGGCGAAGACAGTGACAGTCAAAGCCGGTTCCTTTGATGCAGTGACCCATGAAAGGTTTTTGTTAATGGCAGATATCCTTGGAGGTATAAAGATCAATTGGAGTCAGATTCTGTTTAACATTTTGAAAGATATGGTGACTCCATCTTACAAGCAAGCCCGAGGGTTTGTGGTTCAAATCTGTATTCTTCTGAAGGGAGCCCCATACTTGGATTTGGACGAATCAAAGGCCTTTCCCACCTCTGAAGATCCTTACGGCCAAGACTGTTGGAATGTATGTTGCGAAGAACAAACATATAACTGCTGATGAGGTGTCGGAAGAGCCACCAGTGGAGAAGGTTGCTAAGAAGGCTGCAGCTAAGAGGAGACTAGCTCCTGTTGTTGTTGAGCCTGCGGCAAAGAAGAAAGGACAACTGTGGGGAGAGCTGCTCCTACAGAGAAGAATTTATTGTACCCGTGATGCAAGATGTTGAAACCATTTCAGTTGTACCGGCTGTGAGCCCTACAGTTCAGCGGAGACAAGATCCAAAAAGAAAATTGATTTTTCAAGAATCTGATGATGAGAAATCTGATAAGGAGGTATCAGTTGAGGAGATTGTTGCAAAGGTTATTGCGGAGACAGCTGAGATAGAGATGGAGGGGATGGAAACCGTTGAACCAGTGGTGATGGAGACTACTGAAATGGAGAGTGTTGAGATGGAGAGAAGGATAGATGTCTCAGCTATCACTAATTATGATGAAGTCATAAGTTTCAAGGTGTTATCCAATGAAGAAGGACCTCTGGTTGAGACGGAGAAGGAAAAGAAGAAGGAGAAGGAGAAGGAAACAGAGAAGGAGACTGTTGATAAAGGTAACCGAGTTGAGAAGATTATTGACTCTGAATACATAGAGACCTTGAGCAAGGTTCTGGAACTTACCGAGACATCCTTGTGTGATGAAGAGTCCATGTCTATTGATGATATTTTGAGGCAGATTCCTGAGGAAATGATGCTACCATATGTTTTGGCTGAGGAGCCAACGAAGATCATATTTGGTCATGGAATCATGTTTAAGGAAGTCAACTGGCACAAGGACAACCATCCAGAGATTGCTATTGATGCCAAGGGGAAGGAGCCCCTTGTAGAGGAGGTGGTTAAAGGGCATCCGGCCCGTGAGATGTTTTCGCTGATTTGTGCAGATATTGATTTTCTTGTACAGCTTAGGGAAGCAGTTATAGAAGATATTTCTTCATTCTTTCATTATTTCAGTCTGCGTAGCTTGAAAGCTATGCAATTCGTTTTAGATCTGGCCGCTAAAGAGGAACAGATGTTGGCATGGGCTGAGACAGATTCATTACAGGCAGCCGTTCAGAGGCAAGTGTATAAAATAGCCAAGTTTAGAGAGATGCTTCTGCGAAAATTTTTGGAAGAGAGACATAAGAGTTTTGAATCCGACACGCCCACTACAGCTATTGATCTTCAAGTCTTGGATATGCTCTCAGAAGCTCATCGCCTTGCGTTGACAACATTGGTGTAGCAAATGAGGCAACATCAGCTGAAGTGGACACGACCTTCTTCTTCCAAACTTCTTGAAAGGACTGATGTACAGAGTGGTGCAGTTCTTTCGCGATTTTATTCTAGCGTCAAGTCTACTTGCTGGGTAAGGTCAATGATTTTGATTGATGGGTCTTGGACAATAATACATGGTACAGATCGGTGGAGAAGCGGATGTAGGTTAACTCTTTTTTGTAAGAGGAAGCAGCTGCCGTAGAGGCCAGTTGTGGATACATTTGTCCCCATGTGCTTTTTCATTGAGCGGTTCCAAGATCTGGACTCTTGACCGCCTTACTCTGGGATTGTTCGAAGGCGCTGGGCTGAAGTTTGTGTAGATATTGTACAGTTTTATCTTTTTGGACATCTGCAGCCAGTATGTACCTATAATTTGTATAGAGATATAGTTGTTGTAGGACCGGTTGTGGATATATAAGCAGAGCCGACGGGACTTTTTTGTGTTTTTCTGTAACGCCACAAAATCCATAGGACCACATGTTTGAATCTTATTTATTTCAAAGGTCAAAATGACAATTTAAATGTTAGCATAAGCTATTTTATGAAAGTTCATTTTTACTGATTTCAGAAGTAAGGCACAACGCAGCAAGTTCCAGCAGATGTCCCTCCAAGTGCAATACACGAGCAGATTTTAGAAATCTATTGAAAATGATTTTTAGGAGAACGAAATGATTTCTTTTTAGCAGGGTTTGGTAGATTTACAAATTAAAATATTGAGAGGGAAATTTTACTCAAATTCATAACTTTAGGTAAGGTGTGTCATGCTTGATGAATACACCTCATTTTCCACTAATCCCTCCCATACAAATACCTGTTTTCGAAGGAAAGATTTATTTAATTTACAGAAATAAAATTCCTTTGTGCTCTCTCAAATATTTCCAAAGAAGCTCATTGTGTTTGCTTGAGGAGGAGGGAGTCTGCAGGAACCTACTGCTGTTGTACAAGCTTAGTTCGAAGGCAAGTAAAAGCTGATCCTTTGCTATACCATTTGAAGCATATATTGATTTTCCTTATTTTATGGATCTGCTTGCCTGTATGTTCAACTTATATTTAAGTTTATGTTCAAAGAAGTTTTACGAATGTTTAAAAAAGATTGGGTTCAAAGTTATGTTTTCTTCTTCCCAAAGTTTTACATAATGTTTTATGAAAGTAAAAGATGTTTTCAAAGTACTGAGCAGTTCAGATTTGAGTCATATATGTTCATTAATGTTCTTCTTTCTGGTGAATGATAACATTGGAACTTGACTTTATGTAATCAGGGATGCTAGTCGAATCAGAAGCTAAGTCTGGTTTGATAGACAAAACTGGTATCGTAGATGTCGTTCTCGATGTTGCAGCACCAAATTCTTAGTCAGATTTTGGTTCCTATGTTAGTGACCAAATTTTGTGTTTTAATCAGAAGTTTTCATTTCAGCGAGTGTTTCCGCTACACATCAGATTTTGGTCAGATTTCATAGTATTAAATACTTCACTGCTGAGTTGCTTACGTTTATTCATTGACATCTGATTTGACCAACTTAGTTGCGTTGACATCTGAGTTGACTAAATCGTAGCTGTTTTACTCCTAAACACTATTCTGTTGGACATCTGTTTTCACGCTAGTTTTACTATTCTATAATCAGACATCTGTTTCTTTTTCAAACACTATTCCTGCGTTGACATCTGAGTTGACCAACGACATCTGTTTTAACGTTGGTTATGTATTTTTCACAAGAGAGATCTGTTTTGCTTTCCAGTATAGTTTCCTTTAGAGAAATCTGTTCGCATTTCAGCGATCATTTTCTAGTAGTCAAATCTGATACTCAGTAAGTTTTAAAAAGGGAAGCAAGTTTTTAAAGAAGCGAACCCAGTAAGATTTCAAAGAAAGACAAGAGTTTAAGGAACGAAAGTTTATTTTAAGTATTTATGGCATAGATAACAGACGGTCATAAATAAATGGTGAGCAGCTGTCCAGATGTCAGTTGCCCTTTCATAAAGGAAGGGTGAGCAGTCGTCGAGAGTGTCGATTGCCCTTTCACAATGATCTATATGCCAGAAATGATATCAAAAGTCATTTGATCAAGTGCACAACGGCCTAAGGAGAGCTTCTAAGCCATAAATCCCTACGTTAAATGAAATTGTTATCACTCAGGTTTTGCTTGTTGATCCCCTAGGCTCATTAGCTTTTAAAATGGTGCAGGTGAGACAGTTAAGGGACAAACGGAAGGTGGAAGCTGAGATAGCTGGGTGGTGAAGTGTTTATCTATGGACAGAGTTTTCCGTGTCTTAGCTGTTGTTGTCTTTTATCATAGACATCTGTATTAGATCTATTCAACAGTAGTAAATTCATATTAGAATTTCAGATGTTGGAATATCGCATTCCCAGTGTATATATGAAATCTGTTTTCCACAAAATTTCAGTACTTGGCGCCGAAAGTGTGTATGTTAGTTTTGTGTTTATGTTTCGAAATTTTTCTAAGTTATAAGAAATACAGCTTATAAAAAATTTTCGTTTAGCCCTTCTTTCTATTTCCAAATTTTAGTTCGGGTGTCACAACATGGTATCAGAGCAATGTTCCTGAGATAAACACATGCACTGTCAGTTGGATCAGACTTCATCGACCGTTTCTCCAAAGCTGTGAGTTTATTATTCAGAGCATTGTCTTTAAATTTTAGCATGTTCTGATAATTATATGTGGTGGATTATAGGCTATAGATTATAAGATGTCAGGAAGAGGAAGAGGTAGAAGAGGTAATCCCTTAGAAGAAACCAGTCCTGATAGTAATGCTAGTATCGCTCAACTCCTAAGAATGCTGGTAGAGCAAACCGGCAGGGGTAATGGCCAATCTTCTAGCAGTAGAGACCAATCCATGATGATCCCCAAGAAAAGTTCAGAAGACAGAAGCCTAAAGAGTTAGTGGTACAACGGATCCATTAGTTGCAGAAAGCTGGATCAAGTCGATGGAGGTTATCTTTGAGTACCTCCAGATGCCAGATTCAGATAGGCCTAGGTGTGCTATCTACATGTTAAGAGATGACGCCATGATTTTTTGGTAAGGAGCTAAGCTGTCTGTGGAATTGTTGAATCTTACATGGGTAGATTTCAAACAAGTATTATTTGAGCAATACTTCACGGCAGAAAAGAGGTCTGAATTGAAGAGGGAGTTTCTCACCCTAAAACAGGGGAGTATGACTGTACAAGAGTATGTAAGGGTATTTGAATGAGGGTGTTACTTTGTGCCCTTGATAGGTAACGACCCGGAAGAGAAGTTAAGTCATTTTGTGGAAGGATTAAAGCCTATGTTCAAGATGAATGTTAGGCTATATGTGCCTAAGACTTACAGAGAAGCAGTGGACAGAGCCCTGCGAATTGGAAGAGACTGGAAAGATGTTTATGAAGAAAGGCAGCAGAAGAGGCAGGCCTTTCAGCAGAAAGATCAGAGGCCCTTCAAGAAGTAAAATAAGAATTAGCAGAGGCCTCAAGAGCAGAAAACTCTACCGATCCAACCTATTAGTGCAGTACCAGCTAGCAGCAGTAGACCCGTGTGTCCCAAGTGTCAGAAGATACACCTTGGTCAAGGCAGACTTGGACAGAATGTCTGCTACAGATGTGGGTTGCCAGGGCATATTATGAAGAATTGCCAAAAGTCAAGGCAACTGGTGACCAGTAGAGCCTACGTGATGACACCTGTTCAAGCCAACCCAGACTCGATAGTAGTCACGGGTAAGATTATGATTGCTGGTTTGCCTTCTATAGCTTTGATAGATTCAGGAGCTACGCATTCCTTTATAGCAGCCAAGTTTGCTAAGAAGTTACCCATTAAGCCTGACCAAGTAGTTATAGGCTTTTGTGTAACAGTACCTTCGGGAGAAGAGTTAGTATCTCATTATTTGTTTCGAGGTTTAGAACTTAGACTCCCAGGGCATTTATGTGAGCACCCAAACCCACGGGGTCACGAGATTTGGGGCGAATTTAAATTTTGAAATAAAAAGAAGGGCTAAACGGCAATTTGTTATAAGCTGTATTTCTTATAACTTAGAAAGAATTTCGAAACACAAATACAAAACCGACAAACACACTGTTGGCGCCAAGTACTGAAAATTTTGCGGAAACAGATTTCATATATAAACAGCAATTGCGATATTACAACATATGAAATTCTATTTGAATTCACTACTGTTGTAATTTATTTAATACAGATGTCTAAGGTAAAAGACAACAGCTAAGACACAGGAAAACGCAGTCCATAGATAAACACTTCACCACCCAGCTGTCTCAGCTTCCACCTTCCCCTTGACCCTTAACTGTCTCACCTGCACCATTTTAAAAGCTAATGAGCCTAGGGCTCAGCAAGTAAAATCTGGATAATAGCAAAATCATTTAATGCAGGCAGACATCTGAACATATACATAACTCAGTTAAAGGAACTTCATTTAAACATAAACATTATTTCGTAAACATCTTAAACTTTCTTGATCATTCTTTCATAACTTTCGTAAGCTTGGATGTGGGGATAATAGCCCAGATCCCTTCGTTTAAATTCTTTAAAATTTCTGATTTATGGCTTAGAAGCTCTCCTTAGGTCCAATGTGCACTTGATCAAATGACTACTGATATCAGTTCTTAGCATATAGCTCAATATGAAGGGGTATACAGATCCATCAATCCGTAATCCTGATCCTTCCTATTTGAAGGGGCACACTGGTTCGTCAGCCAGGCACTCACCCTTCCTTATGACCGTCTGTATCTATGCCATAAATCTTTAAAATAAACTTTCGTTACTTTAAACTCCTTTCTTTCGAAATCATCTTTGAAATCAGCTTTTGAAATCTTACTGGGTTTGCTTCTTTTAAAACTTTGCTTCCCATTTTAAAACTTACTGAGTATCAGATTTGACTACTAGAAAGTGATCGCTGAAATAGAAACAGCTTTCTCTAAAAGAAACTATACTGGAAAGCAAAACAGATTTCAATTGTGTAAACAGATCTTACTCTCGAAACAGTATAAACTAACATCGAACAGATATGACAAAGAAACTGTATCGTTAGCGTGAAACAGAAGTCTGACTAGGAAAATACATTGCTAACCTTTAAAAACATGTCGCTGGTCAAATCAGCTGTCAACGCAGAAACAGTACTTGGAAAAGAAACCACTGAATAATCACAAGTGACTCAGACAGTGAAGATTGTATACTATGAAATCTAACCAAAAGCTGATGTGTAGCGAAACTACCAGCTGAAATGAAAAGTGACTGAATTTAAATATGAAATTCAATCGCTGACATACAAACCAAAATCTGAATAGGAACTTGGTGCTGCAACATCACGAACAACATCTACGATATCAGTTCTGCCTATCAAACCAGACTTATTTTCTGATTCAACTAGCATCTCCGATTACATAGAGTCAAATTCAGATGTTACCATTCACCAGAAAGAAGCACATTCATGAACAAACTTGACTCAAATCCGAACTCCTCAGTATCTTTAAACATCTTTTCTCAAAACATACTGGAAAACTTGGAAGCAGAAACATAACTTTTTGAACCCAATCTTTCTTTCTTAAACATTCATAAATCTTCTTTGCACATGAACTTAAACATAACTTTTACATACAGGCAAACAGATCCATAAAATGAGAAAATCAATATATGCTTCAAATGGTGTAGCAAAGGATCAGCTTTTACTTGCCTTAAAAACTCGATCTTTGCAACGGCAGTAGGTTCTTGCAGAGTTCCTCCTTAGCAATCACGACGAGTTTCTTTGGAAATATTTGAGAGAACACAAAAGAGTTTGCTTCATGTAAATGAATGAATCTTTTCCTTCGAAAACAGGTATTTATATGGGAGGGATTAGTGGCAAGCAATGTGTATTCATCAAGCATGACACACCTTACCTAAGTTATGAAAATTTAGTAAAATTCCTCCCTCAATTTTTTAATTGCAATTCTACCAAACCCTTTTTAAAAGAAATCATTTTGTCCTCCTTAAAATAATTTAAACAAGTTTCTAAAATTTGCTCGCGCATTGCGTTTGGAGTAACCTCAACTGGAAACTTGCTGCGTCGCTCCTCAGTACTGAAATCAATAAGATCAGCTTTCATAAAATAACTTATGCTAACATTTAAATTGTCATTTTGACCTTGAAACAAATAAAATGCATATATGTGATCCTATGGATTTTGGGGCGTTACAACTCTACCCTCCTTATTGAAATTTCATCCTCAAAATTTTACTTACCAAACAGATACGGGTAAAGATCAAGCATATCAGCTTCTGTCTCCCATGTAGCTTCTCGCTCCGACTGGTTAGACCATTGTATCTTAACCATAGGAATACTACGGTTTCTTAACTTTCTAACTTCTTGAAGAAGAATCCTCTCTGGTCTCTCTTCATAACTTAAATCTGGCGCTAACTTGATTGATTCATGGCTTAGCACATGCGAAGGGTTAGGAATATACTTCCTCAAACCTGAAACATGATAAACGCTATGCACTGCTGATAGCTGCGGGGGCAGTGCTAATTGATAAGCTAGCGTTCCTATTCTTTCTAAAATCTCATATGGTCCAATATATCTTGGACTCAACTTTCCTTTCTTCCCAAAACGCATTACTCCTTTCATTGGAGCAATTTTCAAAAATACATGATCACCAATCTCAAAACTCAGATCTCTTCTCCTATTATCTGCGTAACTCTTCTGCCGACTTTGAGCAGCTTTCATCCGCTCTCTTATCTTTCTAACAGCTTCTGCTGTTTGTTCCACTACATCTGGTCCTAATCCAGCTCTCTCACCAACTTCATCCCAATGAAGGGGTGTTCTACACTTGCGACCATAGAGAGCTTCATATGGAGCCATCTGGATAGATGCTTGAAAACTGTTGTTGTACGCAAATTCTACCAATGGTAGCTTTAGATCCCAACTCTCTAAAAAATCCACAATACATGCTCTGAGCAAATCTTCTAAAATCTGAATCACCCTTTCTGATTGACCATCTGTCTGGGGGTGAAAAGCGGTGCTAATGGTCAGCTTTGTACCCATAGCTCTATGCAAACTCTTCCAGAAAGCTGAGGTAAACTTCGGATCCCTATCCGATACTATGGAAACTGGAACACCATGTAGCCTCACTATTTCCTTTACATACAAATCTGCATATCTACTCACATCGTAGGTTGTCTTAACTTGTAAGAAGTGAGCAGACATAGTGAATCTATCTATTATAACCCAAATAGAGTTATATCCTTGAACAGTCTTGGGTAGACCAACTACAAAGTCCATCACTATACACTCCCACTTCCATTCTGGAATAGGCAGTGGCTTCAATAATCCTGTTGGTCTTTGGTGTTCAGCTTTGACCAATTGACAAGTCAAACACTCAGAGACAAATCTGGCAATGTCTCACTTCATTCCTGGCCACCAGTACAACTTCTGGAGGTCCTTATACATCTTAGTACTCCCTGGATGTACAGAATACGGGGCTGTATGGGCCTCTGTCATGAGATCTGATCGCAAGGTGTCTACTTGGGGCACCCATCTTGTCCTGAAATCTGATTATTTCTCCTTCTGAAAAGTAGAGGTTGCTGCCTCTCTCTCTATCTTGCTTAACCCACTTCTGAAGTTGCTCATCTTTGGGTTGTCCTTCTCGAATCTGATCTATTAGATTTGACCTTATAGAGAGATCTGCCAAAACCATAATACTACCGCTGGGCACTACTTCTATTCCTGACTTCTCAATATCATAAGTGTCAGGCCTCGTGCTCACATCAGAGACAAAACACGCAAAAACATGCGCAAGCTACTAAAAAGCGGGTAATTTTTTTTTTTTGGCCTGACAGAAAGATAACATAATTTAAAATACAACAATACTCAAAATAATCCCAGTGTAATAAATCTACAACATCACAAACATTCAAGTACAACAAATTTCCCAACGGCTGAATACAATACAAGTACTAAAAGACTGCCAGCTATATAGATTTAAGCATCACCCGGGACATCCCACCCGAGGTGATACCAGTGCATACAAATAGTATACATAAATGGGACACTCTATCCACCTCCAGGGGAACCTCCAGTTGGGTTAAAACCATGACCAGCTGTAAAACCTGGAATACCTGAAAACAAACAGGCAACAAAACAAACCAAGCCCCAGAGGGACATGGGGTCAAACCCCAGTACGGAGAGCAACTGAAACAGCTAAAGAACAGCATAAGATAAAATGCAGATGCTATGCATGAGACACTGAATAATAGCTGGAGGCTTCAACCGAAGAAGGGAGCCAAGGAACTCAAGCACAGCTCAACATAATCTGCAACGAAATGTGGCCACTGGTGTGTGTACAAGCATACGGGAATTACCCGCTCGTCTTTACACCACACCCGAATACCAGATGCATCAACAACTCTGCCGTTGTCCAACTCATGAACTGTGGTAGTTAACCACTCGGTGAATGAGGGCTAACAGATCCCATCAGGGAGATGAGAGTGCGGTATTGCCGCTCGCCCTCGCATCCTGGTAAGAACATAACAACAACAATACAACAAGATACAAGGCAGCAGGGATATGAAATGAACGTGAATTAATGCATGTATGCATATAACAGCAGCTAGCATAAAACATATGCACAACAACAATCACAACAGCAAGCATACATGACCATTCACACAAACAGCAACCTCACAATTTATCCCATGCCATTTCCAAGCTATAATAAGCTCAAATCCGTACCTCTACTACTGAGTTACAATTACCACACGCAGCTTCCACAACGAAGTCCGAGAAACACAGATCTGTCACCTGCTAAGGCAACACAAGTTACTGCTCAAAGACCAAAACATAAAACAATCAGCAGCCGGGAGCTACAACTCCACCAGCGCTTATCTACCTTCCTAGCTCAACGGAAAGCTCTAACAAAGCTTAAAGGTAGCATCTTTACTTACCCCAATGATCTATCGGCATGGCAGGGAACTCTTATACTAGCAAACTACACAAGGGAGATGTCTTAGCGATCCTGCGATCCTCTTCCAACTCCTCCAAAGTCTTCTAAAGAGGTAATAGAACGAAGCGCTTAGCGAGAGGAGTCCAACTCTACCACTCTCACTCTCGTCGGAGTTTTCTACCATCGGAAATTAGGACGGATAAGGTTACGGTGAACAGTAACTAGGGTATCGCGACAAGATTTGGAATCGGGGGAAATATTTGCTAAGTATCGAGGAACCAATAATAGAGAACAGCAGCCAAGTCCTCTATTAAATACACTTCTCAACAGCTGACAGAAGTTGGAACATATTCTGTCAGGCCACGTGCTAATCACTCAAGATTAACGCACAAACAAGCACATAATCAGGAAGCATAAAAATCAGGCTTACAAATTTTTCGAAATAAAATAGGCTTGAACTCAAAACATACATTCAAAATATCAATACTCAAAATACGAGTTAACTCAAACTCATACAAATCGGGTAACATCAAATCTCAATTCAAATACAGATCCCCAAAATACATAGAGACACGGGGCATTCCCCCGGTTCAATACATAATCAATAATAACTGGGACTCAATGAAACAGGGATTGACCAGCTGAACCTCCACCCTGTCCAGCTTGGTTACCTGAAGATCCTGCAAATGGGTAACACAGACCCAAACAACACAAAAAAGGAAAAGAAATACGAGGTCAAGCCTCAGTACGAAGAGCTGTGAGTATTGAGAAATTCGAATTTAGAATTTTCGAATTTTCAGATTTCAGATTTGTGATTTTTGGTGAAATCTGATTTTAGAATTTCAGACCTCTCGTAGAGCATTTCAGATTTCTAGTTGCAGGAGTTATCGGGTGAAAGCTGCACGAGAATTTGGAGTTGATTTGGTGAACTTGAGGTAGAATCTGATTCCCTAGCGTTTAGAGGTGAAACACTGTTATTTAGGGTGAAATCTGATGTTCCCGAGTGTTTGCGAGAGTTGCCGCGAATTTTGGTGAAACGTCGTCGTTTTGGTGAGGTCTGGTTGGTCGATAGTGGCGCGGGAGTGAAGCGCTGTCGCTTCGTATATTCAGACTTCTTGCTAGTAGAGCATTTCAGATGTCAACGCTGGTCAACGGAACCGTAGCGGGTGATCGCTGGTTCGAGTGATCGTTGGATGGAGAGAATGCCACGTGTTGGTCAACATGTTGGAGTTGACGTCTGGTAGCGTGTTCGGATGTTGCGGTTTGAGAGAGAGATCTGTTCTCTCGGTGCGACGCCATTTTGCGCATTGGTAGAGCGTAGAGATCTGTACAGCGATGAGCGCTAGCGTTGTGTGTTGGGGAGAGGTCTGTTTTGAGCGACGCGACGTCGTTCCATTAAGTTGCTGCATCGTCGTTTTGACCATCAGCGCTTAGCGTGATTGTATTGTGCGATCGGAGAGATCTGATGTTGTATCGGTGGTGCATTTCAGACTTCACGCGTGCGACATCATTTTGTTTAGTTCGCAGTGATTAGCGTAGCGCCTTGTGAGACCAGCGATGTGTTGAGCGCTGAGAGATCTGTTGGATTTTAAGCGCTAGTTTGGGGGATCTCTGAGCGACGCGACGTCGTTCCATTAAGTTGCTGCATCGCGTTTTGACCATCAGCGCTTAGCGTGATTGTATTGTGCGATCGGAGAGATCTGATGTTGTATCGGTGGTGCATTTCAGACTTCACGCGTGCGACATCATTTTGTTTAGTTCGCAGTGATTAGCGTAGCGCCTTGTGAGACCAGCGATGTGTTGAGCGCTGAGAGATCTGTTGGATTTTAAGCGCTAGTTTGGGGGATCTCGTTGGCGCTAGTTTATGATGCAGTAATCTTTAGTCGGGAGTTGTCTTATTCGAAAGAGATTGAGTTGAGGATTTAAAATATAAGTGTTGAGCAACACTTAGAACATTTTCAACCCGATATTTCTTATCCTCATCTCTGTTGAAACTCTCGACCGACACTTTTCATTCGAACATTTCTTCCCTAGATTTCTGCCAATTCCAGTCTTTGTTTTCGACGGTTTAGGTGGAGCTGAACTCCCTGAGGCTATATCTTTCGATTGATACCAGCTAGAATGCTAGAGGTAGCAATTTGAGGCATCCAGAAGGAACTGCGTGCTCGTGGGATTTTCTCTACCGTTGATCAGAAGTTGTCTCCAGTTCTTTTGAGCTTTTGGGTGAGTAAATCTTGCTGCTTGAGCTTAGTTTCAGCTGTATGAGCCTACGTAGATTATAAGAATGGATTTGAGATTCTAGCCGTAGGTTCTAAGCAGATTCGAATTAGTGTAAGCTGAATTGTTGAATGCTTTGACAGATTTGAGATTTCAGTAGCTTTCTGCCGTAGATTTCGAGGCCAGTAGGAAGCTGTTGTGCAGGCTGAGTTTATACTGTGCATTTGAAGAATCTGTTAAGGTAGTTGAGACAGAGAGGTACGAATTGGAGCAACTCTGGACAGCTTTGATGCTTGATCATGCGTATATTTCAGGCTGTGAAATCTGGTTGATTTTGATGGCTGTGTTTGCGTGAGCAGAATGTGTTTTATGGATTGATTTATGTTCTGTTTCACGTATTGTGACTTGTATGCATTGAGCATTGATTTCTGAATGGCATACATGCATACATCTTGAGACTGATTGACATATTGATTGATGACCTGATTGAGAGCCACGTTGTGACTGGCCGACAGATGTGTCGTGCTCGAAAAGTCCAACGCTATAATCGGAGTGGTGACTGTCGGATTCGAGTGTCTACCACCGAGCTGTGATGGGCTGACGGGCCCCGATGATCGTGGACCAATGATTTCCACCGGCGATTTGCTGTGTGTGGTATAGAGGCTCGCTTGAGATGATTTACCGGTAGATTTTCTGGTCTATCTATCCGATCTTTGATAGCCCTCATGCATTTCATAGCATTGATTTATAGCATGTTGCATGATTAGCTATTTTGATGGCTCTTCGTACTAAGGCTTGACCTCGTATTTATTTTCCTGCTTTTGTGTTGTTTGGGTCTGTGTTACCCATTTGCAGGATCTTCAGGTAACCAAGCTGGACAGAGTGGAGGTTCAGCTGGTCGTTCCCTGTTCCCTTGAGTCCCAGTCTATTTTATTATGTATTGAACCGGGGGATGCCCCGTGATTCTATGTATTTGGGGATCTATTGTTGATTTGAGATTTGTGTTACCTGTTTTGTATGAGTTTGAGTTAACTCATATTTTGAGTACTGATATTTTGAATGTATGTTTTGTGTTCAGGCCCAAACTATTTCGAAAAATTTTTAAGCCCTAATTTTATGCTTCCGTGTTTATGTGCTTAATTATGCTGTAATCCTGTGTGATTAGCACGGGGCCTGACATTTTTGGTATCAGAGCTTAAACTGGGATAAGCTCGATTTCCTTTGATCACACTCGAGTCTAGGCACAGAGTTTTGATTTGATTTTTGATTGACTCTATGGCTTATGTGATCTTTTATCTGTCTATGTGATATATCTGCTGTGAGATCTTACCTCTAGATTTGTTTAGATGTCGCCGAGGAGAGGAAGAGGTAGGGCGACTAGATGTACCGAGGAGGAGTCTAGGGCAGGTAGTGATGATGATGTTCATCAGGTTGAGAACGTTAGTAGACAGATAGGCGAGATGGAGTTGGTCCTAGCTATGTTTCAACGGACGAACCCTCCGACGTTTACTGCAGCCGAGGGTGGTGCGAGTGGCTGAGTATGCCCGACAGTTTTCTGCACTTTTGGTTTATGTGCCACACGTTGCCAACCAGGAGAGGATGAAGAGGAACAAATTTCTGAAGGACTTGAGGCCTGATCTATACCGGATGGTTTTTTCTGGGTCACCTGCGACCTATATTGATGCAGTGAACCGAGCGGTGGACATTGAGGAGAGTTTGTTGGAGGTTGAGGCTCCGATTCAACAGACTACTGGACGCACCTATCGACCTCGAGGGAAACAGTTCAAGTTGGATTGTTTGTGCTTCGATTTGATGAGCATGTTGGTGTCCAATCTGATTGTTTTGGGAATCAGAGATTTTGATTGCATCTTGGGAATGGATGTATTATCTAGCTATAAGGCTACTGTTGACTTCTTTCATGGTGTGGTGATATTTTGCCCTGATTCGGGTGAGAGGTGGGAGTTCTACGATGCTGATTCGTGCTCGAAGATTCCACTGGTGTCCGCCATGGAGATGTTTAGCCTGCTATCGCTGGATAATGCTGGATTTATGATTTACGCGCTTGACGTTTCCCAAGAGCCTCGATTAGAGTTGAGGGACATTCCAATCGTCCGAGAGTTTCCCGACGTGTTTCCAGATGAGATTCCTGGATTCCCACCGAGGCGTGAGATCGACTTTAGTATAGAGTTGGTGCCCGGTACCGCCCCGATTTGTAGAGCTCCGTATCGGTTGGCGCCAGCAGAGTTGAAAGAGCTGAAGGATCAGTTGAGAGATCTCTTGGAGAAAGGCTTCATCAGACCGAGTATGTCGCCTTGGGGAGCTCCAATTCTTTTCGTGAAGAAGAAGGATGGGTCTATGAGGATGTGCGTGGATTATCGGCAGTTGAACAAAGCGACGGTGAAGAACTAGTATCCTTTGCCGAGGATTAATGACTTGTTCGATTAGTTGCAAGGATCGGTGGTGTACTCAAAGATTGATTTGCGCTCTGGTTATCACCAAATGCGGATTAGAGACGCTGACTGTTAGAGTAGATGCCCAACTAGCTAACTTGTGGCGTGTGGGTTTATAGACTCTTTTATATAACAATCTTTATATATGATATTCGCATTTGTTTATGGCATTCTTTACTTTCGTTGTGTTGTATGATGATTAACAATTTGCTTTGAGTAAAGACCTAGAATGCGCTATAGTGTATGTTAGATGTGATAGTGGGTATGATGGCTATCATGAAACACATCTAATAGTCACTGTGTATTCTGAATTAGTTCCTAGTCGATTGGGCCGTCAAAATGAGGATAAGGCCGCCCGAGCTTGAGACTAGTATCTGCGATGCAAAGTACCATGTTTCATTGGTAGGGAACATTGTGATGTTCTGAGCATGCAGATAGATAGTGACCTGGTGATCTATCGAACTACCCTCGTTCGGACATTCCAAGTGGTTACCATTTGTCGAGTGGATAAGTCCGAGATCTTGGTTGTACTGATTAGTCCTCACGACTCGAAATGTCAATGAGATACATGATAGGCGTCTCACTTTGACTCGTTTGCCGACTCACTTGGGGTCATCAGGCGGCGGGATTGGGTGAGACCCCGATGCATGTAGGAGTCGATGCATCGTTGTCAAGGATTCACCGCTCGCAGACATGCGTGGATATCCTATGCTATCTGAGGGGATAATAGTGTATAAATCTCTGGCCAGAATACTAGAAGTGTATTAGGTAAATGGGTTTACCTAGTTACACTCGCGATGTCAATATTCGATCTCCAAGATGTATGCATGGCTATCGGATCTATAACGACTCTCGATTTACCAATGGTCGTTGATCTGATCGGGATATATGGATTGAAAGGACCGTACTGTACGCTAACCACGACCAAATGGTTCTTGCAGGCACTATCAGT
>KV001987.1:33209-63391 GCA_001598015.1 Dorcoceras hygrometricum | reverse complement strand
TCGAATTAGCAAAAACACAAGAATATCCATCACTATCAAGCATAGAAACAGAAATAATGTTCTTTATCAATTCGGGAACAAATAAAACATCCTTCAATAACAACTTAAAATTGACGATAGAAATAAATAGACATCTCCTATAGCTACTGCAGCAACTCTTGCTCCATTGCCCAGCCTCAAGTGGGTCTCACCCTCTCTAAGACGTCGGCTTCTTGTCATCACCTACAAATAATTGCAAATATGAGATCCACATCCGGTATCAAGTACTCAAGAGGTCGAATTAAGAGACATATTTATTTCGATATAGAACATACCTTTTGCAGTTCGCAACTGCTCGAGGTACTCCTTGCAGTTCCTTCTTCAATGCCCAGGCTTGTGGCAGTGGTGGAAAACATCCTCGGACTTGTTTGGCTTGGAAGCCTTTGCCTTTGGCTTCTTAGTGAGCTTTTCCTCCTTCGCAGGGGCAGAACGCTTCTTATCCTTGCGTCTGGGCCCCTTCTTCGCTGAGGAAGAAGAGCCCATAAGGAGGACGGGCTTGTCCTTCTTTATGGTTCCCTCAAACACGACCAGCATGTTAACCACCTCTTCAAGGGTGGCTGCCAGCTTGTTCATGTTGAAGTTGACCACAAAGGGGTCGATGCAGCGGGTAGTGAGAGGAGAAGCACATCCACAGACAGCTCGTGTGGAAGTGTGATATCAAGGCCCGCCAGCTTTTCAACGAGCCCAATCATACAAACCCCATGCTCGCGGACCGAAGTCCCATCGCGCATGCGGCTCGTCATAAGCTCCTTGACAGCGGTTAACCTCTCATGTCGAGAGTTCTCCCCATACAGTTCCTTGAGATGAAAGAGTATGTCAGCAGCATACTTCGTCTTCTCAAAGCGCCGTTGCATTTCGTTGGACATCGATGCCATCACATAGCATCGAGTCTTAAGCTCGTCGTCACACCATTGTTGAAGCGTAGTCAGCTCCTCAGGGCTGATATCGGCAGGGGCTTCCTTCGGAGGGCTCTTCTCTATCGTACAAAGAAGTTTCTCCGAAGCCAACACAATGTTGAGGTTTCGAAGCCAGTCTTGGTAGTTCAGACCGGTGAACTTGTTGCTATCCAGTATAGCAGCGAGTGGGTTTTTGATCGAAGACATTATAAAGCAGTTTATACTGAAAAGAAAAACAGACATGCATTACTAACTATATATGAAAAACGCTAAGACATAAAACAAGGTCATTTAGTTTTATGAATTAACCTCCCACTATTTTAACGATTTCACCACCCTCTAATGAAATCGGGAAAGCTAGTTTCCTTAGCGGATACACAGAGTCCAATCAAGTGATCATGGTCCCGAATAATATCAGCCAACCATGACCCTTAAAAGGTAGAGTTCAATTGCAACCGGTGCAACCTCCATGTATTTTACCTCACGTCCAGTAAGGGCCCAATAATATGACGCCGTTTACTATCACGTGTCAAGATGACCCACCAATGTTGAGTCCTGAAGGACGGTCCCCTTAACGTCCCCAATAATATGAGCCAACGTTAAAGGGAGTTCCAACCGACTCACAACAATTGTCAATGGCGTGGACAGCTTTCCGGCATACCTAACCCCCTCAATAATATGAGCCGGGCCATGTATGCGGGTAGCATCGGCGTACACGCATTGTCGATGGAAGGTAGGGATAATTTAAACAAATTTAAATTCCCTTAGTTTATCGAATAAACTTTTAATCTTGATATCAGTTTTAAATCATATTTAAAACGAGGGATTTTATTTTTGATAATTTTGGTCTCATGCAATTTTAAATCACAATTTAAAATAAAGCGGATTCAACATATATATCAAATATATAACTAACTTTGGGATGATCGATCACGAGAGCTATGCGGTCCGTGGTTGCCAATCACGGACCTGGGTCCAGTCCTAGGTGAAATGCAATATGCAATGCAATCCTATTACAATTGCTTCCGGTTTTACAGATCTTCGATCTTCAATATCTTTGATCGTCATGTCCACCGTCTTCAAATTGTCCTCCCACTACATCTAGTAATTTACATTTAAATTTCATGACAAGGAAGGGATACAAATTTGTAGGGGTGGGAACGGGCCACAAACAGACCCACTTTATGATACCAACAATATATTACAACCGAAATCGCAAAACCTAAAGCATACACCTAACACGTTGGGCACGGCTCTCGATCATCCCAAACATGCAATCAATCTAATTAACTTGCATAAATTTAAATAATCAAATTATTTACCCACAAAATCATATTTTAATTATAAAATCGTATTTTATAATAAAATCGCATTTTGTCGACAAAATCATAATTTAATCAACAAAATCATATTTTAATTATAAAATCATATTTCATAACTAAAATCATATTTTGCAATTTTAATTGCATCATATTGGGCTTAAAACAATTTTAGGCCCAAAATCTCAAAAATTTCAAAATCGACCAAAATTGGCCCAATATCGAATATTGGCCCCAAAAAATTCATGGGCTGCCCGGGACAGGCCGGAACAATACCTAGAAGAAATCAGCCGTCGCAACGCTGCCGGAGAGACGTCGGACGGCTGCCGCACCGCCGCCGACATAGCGTGCGGCGCATGGCCGCACGCCGTCGCGCCAAGCGCGGCGCTTCCTCGCAGCACCGTGCGCCAACCGTGGCGCACATCAGGCCGACCACCGTGCAACATCTTGCGCGTGGCCGCTGGCCACGGCTGGCCAGCATGCAGAAATCGTGCGGCCAGCGCGCGACCAGAAGCTGGCCATCGCGCGGCCAGCGCGCGATGGTGTCGCGCACTCCATAGCGCGCGCGCGACGGGTGGTCGCCGCCGCCCATGGCGGCGGCCGGCAGCATGCTCCAAAATATTTTTTTTGTTTTGATTTCAAAATCGAGATCTATGCAATTATAGCACAATTATGTATTGAAGGATCCGAGCCTGAGCTCTGATACCACTGTCGGCATACAATGGCGGATCCAGATCCCGTTTCCCGGGGGCGCAGCGGAAATAAAAATTTGCCCCGAGAAACGTTCAATACATTCAAAAATCAATAAACATTCATAGGGCGTTTATCGAATTGCTACCTTGCTGGCGTCTAGGCGCCTGGCTCCGACCAGTTTCATGAGGAAACCGGCACTTCAAACGGTAGGCGGCGGTAGATCGTCAATCAGGTCCACGATCAGAATCAGGATTCCTCCGTCAATCTGCACTAGAAGATCTGATGGATTCTGACACGAACGGAAACTCCTCGTCGCGGTGATCGAAACAAGTCCGATCACACTATGAACGGACGACGGCGGCGCGGCGGAGGCGCGGCGGTGGGCGGCGGCCGTGCGTGAGGTTTGAGAGGAGGGGCGGCGGTTTTGGAACTTGGAGGCTAGGGTTGTGAGATGCTCATCACTCATTAATTGCCCTAGGTCATTTTAAAATTTTTGTTGCGCTGCTAATAAATATGAGGTGCAATACCTCTGGTTCTTGAACATTTAAAATACAGAGCACCGGAGACAGATCTGGTATGATTTAAAATCATACGGAAAAAACCAGAACTGAATCCTATATTTTAAAACAAATCAAACAGATTTATGTGTAACATAAATCTGTTCGAGACTTACTGAGTGTGTGCTAACTGTGTATGCGAGAATGATAAAAATAAATGCAAGAGCTGAAAGCTTAAAGAATACAATACTCAGCATATTTGTTTCTGGAAGTTCGAACCTCAATGTCCTACGTCTCCCCTTCTTCCACCTCGGAAGGCTCCACTAGAAGATTTGATCTATACAACGTGTACGGACCCAATCCCGCAACCAGCAGCTGCGAGAACTCCTAGACTCTACCAGCCCACGGCTATTCACTCAGAACTTGTTTAACGTCTCTGTTCAAAGACTACATACACAGAGTTTAACGTCATCGTGCTTGGACGGGAACTGATTGGTGGGGGGTTTGCTTCACTCTAATGAATTTAGCTCAACTAACGAAATGTGCGAGTGAATATGTGTGTGAGATTGTTACAATGAAACTCTCAACTCTCTGTTTCTCACACACTAGGGAAATGCTCTACACAAGCTAATAAAAACTCAGCAGTCGACTCTCGTAGTAAGCTCCTCTTTAATGGTGGTCGACTGCTTCGTTCTTCAATTTCTTCCCTCTGTAATTTTGTCTCTTCGCTCAATCAACAATCGTCAACTTCTTCCTTCAAATCTTCTCCCTTAAATAGCCTCTGTTAGAATTCAATCCGTTGGACACACTTTTCTTCCCGTTCAAAATATGTCTTGTAAAGTACCGACAAGGATTGTCCTTGTGTGCTTTTCTTTTGCAGGCTTTTGTCGTATTCTGTATTTATGCAGCAGCTGAATGTTTGTTAACACTACTGTCAACAGCTGAATGTTTATTTCAACACACTGTTATGGTATCTGTTATCAGCTTATGTTTCTTCCTTGTTTTCGTCCGCTACAGTTATCATTTGCTGTTGACAGTTTCTTAACTATTCTTCAACTCATTTCTGTCGACAGCTTTTCCTCTATTCTTCAATTCATAAACTGTTGACAGCTACTTCAAACTTCTCTGTTTGTTTATCAACCTACTGTTTCAATTGCTGTTAACAGCAAACTTCCTGTTCATATATGATGACGTCATGGTTGCTGCCACCAGCTTCTTCAACATATATGATGACGTCATGATTGCTGCCACCAGCTTCTTCAACATATATGATGACGTCATGGTTGCTGCCACCAGCTTCTTCAACATATATGATGACGTCATGGTTTCTGAATCCAGATTTCTCTTCGCTTCAATCCAACCACTGATTTCTTCTATCTTTGCACTACTGATACCAGACTTCTACTGTTCATCTTCTTCTTCGATATTTCTTTCCTTAGCGAATATCACAGCTGCTGGTCTAAATGATAAACCAAACCAGCTGCGAACTTTATCTTGTAAACCATCGACTGGACAAATTTAGCTTCGCGACATCTTTCTTCGATAGCTAGGATCTGTACACTAAGTAGAATTGTTAGAAACACAATAATAGGTTTTGTGTAATTCAAAACTTAATCAGAATCTGTGTAAACAGATCCATCAGACTCAGTTTCCAAAACTGAATATTATGATGCGAAAACAATTTTTCAGATTACTTAGTCCAAAATGACAGTTTTGCCCCTCAACAGTGGGAAATCGCAATTTGACCCCTGTTGACTTTTAGGAAGTCGCACTCCCTAAAATTATCCTCATATGCTCAACACATTTAGCTCAGTTTCCGTGCGGGAATCATGAATCCAGTACTTGTGTGACCCTCAATGGTTCAGGGATACAGCTAGTCGTGGGCCCACAACCATTGTGGCTCCGAAATCACAATTTCGGACTTGCCCATCCGATCATGGTAAAGCGCCTAGCAACATCGCCCCATGATCCCCTAGGTATCACTGATAGTGCCTACAAGAACCAGTTGGTCATGGTTAGCGTACAGTACGGTCCTTTCTACACATATATCCCGATCAGATCAACGACCATTGATAAATCGAGAGTCATACATCTTGGAGATCGAATAGTGACATCACGAGTGTAACTAGGTAAACCCATTTACCTAAAACACATCCAGTACTCTGGCCAGAGATTTATACACTATTATCCCCTCAGATAGCATAGGATATCCACGCATGAGAGCGAGCGGTGAATCCTCGACAACGAAGCATCGACTCCTACATGCATCGGGACCTCACCCAATCCCGCTGCCTAATGACTCCAAGTGAGTTGGCAAACGGGTCAAAGTGAGGCGCCTATCATGTGGAGCCTCAATGGCGTTTCGAGTAGTGAGGACTAATCAGTACAACCAAAACCTCGGACTTATCCACTCGACAAATGGTAACCACTTGGAAAGTCCGAACGAGGGTAGTTTGATAGATCATCCGGTCACTATCCATCCACATGCTCAGAACATCACAATGTTCCCTACCAATGAAACATGGTACTTCACATCACAGATGCTAGTCTCAAGCTCGGGCGGTCTTATCCTCATTTTGACGGCCCAATCGATTAGGAACGAATTCAGAATGCACAGTGACTATTTGATGTGTTTCATGATAGCCATCATATCCACTATCACATCTAACATACACTATAGTGCATTCTAGGTATTTATCCAACACAATTGTTAACATCATATAACATAATGAAAATAAAGAACGCCATAAAGAAATGCGAATAACATATACAAAGACTGTCATATACAAGAGTCAATAAAAAAAAGCCACACGCCACAAGTTGGCTAGTTGGGCATCTACTCTAACAAGCTGCTCAAGACCGTTTCTCTAGCTATGCTAACAAAAGACGCAGACCTTTGGAGTTTGAGGTTGGCGATCGAGTATTTCTTAAAGTTTCTCCTTTCAAGAGCGTGATGCACGTCAGATTTAAAGGCAAATTAGCTCCTAGATTCGTTGGTCCCTTCGAGATTATTGAGCGGATTGGACAGTTGGCTTATCGATTGAGGCTTCCTGATGAGTTAGCAGCGATGCATGACGTTTTTCATGTGTAAATGTTGAGAAAATATGAGCCAGATCCGTCCCATGTGTTGAGAACCGATGAAGTTGAGCTGGATTCTGCCTTGAGTTATGTAGAATATCCAGTGCAAATTATGGATCGGAAGGAGAAGCAACTGAGGAACAAGATAATTTCGTTGGTGATGGTCCAATAGAGTAAGCAAGGCCGAGAAGAAGCTACCTGGGAGGTTGAGGAGAAGATGAGACAAGAATGGCCTCATCTGTTTGAGCACTGATAGTGTAAGTTCAAGGTAATTTCTAAGCTTTGATTCGAGTTTGTTTAGATGTTTGCGTTTGATTTGAATGTTTGCTTGATTTTTCTTCCCTGTGGTTGCCTTTGATTTCGAGGACGAAATCTCTTAAGGTGGGGAGAATGTGAGGATTGAGAAATTCGAATTTAGAATTTTCGTATTTTCAGATTTCAGATTTGTGATTTTTGGTGAAATATGATTTGAGAATTTCAGACCTCTCATAGAGCATTTCAGATTTCTAGTCGCAGGAGTTATCGGGTGAAAGATGCACGAGAATTTGGAGTTGATTTGGTGAACTTGAGGTAGAAATCTGATTCCCTAGCGTTTATAGGTGAAACGCTGTTTTTTAGGGTGAAATCTGATGTTCCCGAGTGTTTGCGAGAGTTGCCACAAATTTTGGTGAAACGTCGTCGTTTTGGTGAGGTCTGGTTGGTCGAGAGTGGCGCGGGAGTGAAGCGCTGTCATTTCGTATCTTTAGACTTCTCGCTAGTAGAGCATTTCAGACGTCAACGCTGGTCAACGGAACCGTAGCGGGTGATCGCTGGTTCGAGTGATCGCTGGATTGAGAGAATGCCACGTGTTGGTCAACATGTTGGAGTTGACGTCTGGTGTAGCGTGTTCGGATGTTGTGGTTTGAGAGAGAGATCTGTTCTGTCGGTGCGACACCGTTTTGCGCATTGGTAGAGCGTAGAGATCTGTTCAGCTATGAGCGCTAGCGTTGTGTGTTGGGGAGAGGTCTGTGTTGAGCGACGCGTTGTCGTTCCATTAAGTTGCTGCGTCGTCGTTTTGACCATCAGCGCTTAGCATGATTGTATTGTGCGATCGGAGAGATCTGATGTCGTATCGCTGGTGCATTTCAGACTTCACGCGTGCGACATCGTTTTGTTTAGTTCGCAGTGATTAGCGTAGCGCCTTGTGAGACCAGCGATGTGTTGAGCGCTGAGAGATCTGTTGGAATTTAAGCGCTAGTTTGAGGGATCTGGTTGGCGCTAGTTTATGATGCATGAATCTGTTTTAGTCGGGAGTTGTCTTATTCGAAAGAGATTGAGTTGAGGATTTAAAATACAAGTTTTGAGCAACACTTAGAACATTTTCAACCCGATAGTTCTTATCCTCATCTCTGTTGAAACCCTCGACCGACACTGTTCATTCGAACATTTCTTCCCTAGATTTTTGCCAATTCCAGTCTTTGTTTTCGATGGTTTAGGTGGCGCTGAACTCCCTGAGGCTAGCTCTTTCGATTGATACCAGCTAGAAAGCTAGAGGCAGCAATTTGAGGGATCCCGAAGGATCTGCGTGCTCGTGGGATTTTCTCTACCGTTGAACAGAAGTTGTCTCCAGTTCTTTTGAGCTTTTGGGTGAGTAAATCTTGATGCTTGAGCTTAGTTTCAGTTGTATGAGCCTACGTAGATTAGTAAGAATGGATTTGAGATTCTGGCCGTAGGTTCTAAGCAGATTCGAATTAGTGTAAGCTGAATTGTTGAATGCTTTGACAGATTTGAGATTTCAGTAGCTTTCTGCCGTAGATTTCGAGGCCAGAAGGAAGCTGTTGTGCAGGGTGAGTTTATACTGCACATTTGAGGAATCTGTTAAGGTAGTTGAGACAGAGAGGTACGAATTGGAGCAACTCTGGACAGCTTTGATGCTTGAGCATGCGTATATTTCAGGCTGTGAAATCTGGTTGATTTTGATGGCTGTGTTTGCATGAGCATAATGTGTTTTATTGATTGATTTATGTTCTGTTTCACGTATTGTGACTTGTATGCATTGAGCATTGATTTCTGAATGGCATACATGCATACATCTTGACCCTGATTGACAGATTGATTGATGACCTGATTGAGAGCCACGTTGTGACTGGCCGACCGATGTGTCGTGCCCGAAAAGTCTAATGCTATCATCGGAGTGGTGACTGCCGGATTCGAGTGTCTACCACCGAGTTGTGATGGGCTGACGGGCCCCGATGATTTCCATCGGCCAATTTGCTGTGCGTGGTATAGAGGCTCGCTTGAGATGATTTGCCAGTCGATTTTCTGGTCTAGCTATCCGATCTTTGATAGCCCTCATGCATTTCATAGGATTGATTTATAGCATGTTGCATGATTAGCTGTTTTGATGGCTCTTCGTACTGAGGCTTGACCTCGTATTTGTTTTCCTGATTTTGTGTTGTTTGTGTCTGTGTTACCCATTTGCAGGATCTTCAGGTAACCAAGCTGGACAGAGTGGAGGTTCAGCTGGTCGATCCTCGTTCCCTTGAGTCCCAGTCTATTTTATTATGTATTGAACCGGGGGATGCCCCGTGATTCCATGTATTTGGGGATCTATTGTTGATTTGAGATTTGTGTTACCTTTTTTGTATGGGTTTGAGTTAACTCATATTTTGAGTATTGATATTTTGAATGTATGTTTTGTGTTCAGGCCCAAACTATTTCGAAAAATTTTTAAGCCCTAATTTTATGCTTCCGTGTTTATGTGCTTAATTGTGCTATAATCCTGTGTGATTAGCACGAGGCCTGACAAGAGCCATCAAAACAGCTAATCATGCAACATGCTATAAGTCAATTCTATGAAATGCATGAGGGCTATCAAGGAAATTGGTAATCAAGACCAGCATATTGACTGGAAAATCATCTCAGGTCGAGCCTCCATACCACGGTGTATCAACCGGGAAATCATCAGTCCGTGATCTTCAGGGCCCGTCAGCCCATCACAGCTCGGTGGTAGACACTCGAATCCGGCAGTCACCACTCCGATGATAGCGTTGGACTTTTCAGGCACAAAACATCGGTCGGCCAGTCACAACGTGGCTCTTAATCAGGACATAAATCAATCAATCTGGCTCAAGATGTATGCATGAATTCCATTCAATAATCAATTCTAAATGCATACAATAACAATACGTGAAAACAGAACATCAGTAAGCAAATCAGGTGAAGTCTGTTCACGTAATTCAGCCATCAATACAACACAGAATTCATAACATGAAATATAGCCATGTCCACGCTCAAAGCTGTTAAAGCTGCTCAATCGTACCTCACAGCTTCAATCTACCTCAACAGATTTCTCGAAAGCACGACAGCGCTCAGCCTACGCAAACCAGCTTTCTCCTGGCTTCGCTAATCACGGCAGAAGCTGTCCTGAACCTCAAATCCAAAGCTAACGAAAGCTACAGAAGTCTCGGGTTCCACTTAGCGAAGAAAATCGAACAACACTGCTACTTCGCGATCTTCTCCAAGGTCGAACTACAACCTCAAATGGGTAGCAATCGAGAAAACAAGTCCCAACGAGCTCAACGCCACCAAAATCATTCAAAACAACGGCTGGAATCGACAGAAATCTAGGGAAGAAATGCTCGGGTGAACAGTAGCTATCGATGATTTCGAAGATAGAGATAAGAAATATCGGGTTCTAAAATAATTCTAAGTGTCGATCAACACTTATCTATATATCTATCAAATCCAACAGCTGCTGCTCTAAAATTATCAAATATCGAAACAGTAGGAATCTCACGACAGAAACCAGCTTTTGCTCTCAACAGAAATCAGTAGCAACCATCAGTCGTTGCATTTCTCTTCACGCACCAAAACGACACCGCATCAACTAATCAAAACGACGCCGCAGCGCTCCAACCGCTGATGACAGATTCTTTTTGAAACAACCAGCAGCTGGTCACAAAGCATTATACCCAAAACGCTGCGTTCCAACTTATCAAAACGACATCGCCTCACTATCAGCAGCTGGTCACTCAAACCAACGGCTGGTCACTCAACTGAATCAAGTCTCTCACAATCGCAACTGCTGATTTGCGCTACAATATTAGCAGTCAACACCAAAAAGTTGACCAACACGTGTCGCTTTCTCGTTAAGCCTCGCACTCGCGCCTCTGCTGCCAACAGGTTCCTCTTCAAGCGCTACTACTGAATAGCGAAACGACGACACATCACTCACTCGCTATAGTACCGCTGACTTGCGTTGACTTCTGAAATGCGCTACACCTGATTCCTTGCATTAGCGCTACGTCTGATTTCCACAAAACGACAGCGTATCACTCCCGTGCCATCAACAACTGATCAGACTTCACCTGCTGACGCTACAGTAGAACACTGAAGCCTGAATTGCGCTACTGCTGAAAACCAACAGTTGAATTCTCGCGCAACTCACTACTGTGCAACTCTAAACCAAATCCGAACACCCAGAATTCACAATTCCGTGACAAATCTTAATCCAAAAGCTTATTAGCCATTAAATCATACTTAACAGATTTCTAGTTCTCACACTCTTCCCCACTAGAAATCGATTTCGTCCTCGAAATGAGTTAATTCCTCAAATCAAAATCACAACAGCAAAATAGCTTATTTATGACACACTATACTAGACACCATTCCTAATATACTCATGCCAATCTGCCTAGTAAATCTCAATACCAAACAGAATCTCAGTTCAGCAGCAACATCACTCAAATCACAAAAAAAATCGATCAAGTTAGAAGTTACCTGAACCGCTGCTATAGCTCAAACAGATGAGGCCACTCCTGCCTCTCTCACGATAGAAACCAGCTTTTGCTCTCAACAGAAATCAGCAGCAACCATCAGACGTTGCATTACTCTTACGAACCAAAACGACGCTGCATCAACTAATCAAAACGACGTCGCAGCGCTCCAACATCTGATGACAGATTCCTTTCGAAACAACCAGCAGCTGGTCACAAAGTGTTATACCAAAAACGCTGCGTTCCAACATATAACGTCGCCTCACTATCAGCAGCTGGTCACTCGACTGAATCAAATCTCTCACAATCGCAACTGCTGATTTGCGCTACAATATCAGCAGTCAACACCAATAAGTTGACCAACACATGTCGCTTTCTCATTAATCCTCGCACCCACGCCTCTGCTGCCAACAGGTTCCTCTTCAAGCGCTACTACTGAATAGCGAAACGACGATGAATTTACTCACTCGCTACAGTACCGCTGACTTGATTTGACTTGTGAAATGCTCTACACCTGATTCCTTGCATTAGCACGACGTCTGATTTTCACGAAACGACAGCGTATCACTCCCGCGCCATCAACAACTGATCAGACTTCACCCGCTGACGCTACAGTAGAACACTGACGTTTGAATTGCACTACTGCTGAAAACCAACAGCTGAATTCTCGCGCAACTCACTGCTGTGCAACTCTAAACCAAATCTGAACACCCAGAATTCACAATTCCGTGACAAATATTAATCCAAAAGCTGATTAGCCATTAAATCATACTTAACATATTTCTAGTTCTCACACTATCCCCCACTAGAAATCGATTTCTTCCTCGAAATCGATTTCGTCCTCGAAATCAATTAAGTTATCAAATCAAAATCACAACAGCAAAATAGCTCATTCATGACACACTATACTAGACACCATTCCTAATATACTCATGCCAATCTGACTAGTAAATCTCAATACAAACAGAATCTCAGTTCAGCAGCAACATCACTCAAATCACAAAAAAATCGATCAAGTTAGAAGTTACCTGAACCGCTGCTATAGCTCAAAACAGATGAGGCCACTCCTGCCTCATCTTCTCCTCAACCTCTCAGGTAGCTTCTTCTCGGCCATGCTTACTCCATTGGACCATCACCAACGGAATCACCTTGTTCCTCAACTGCTTCTCCTTCCTATCCAGAATCTGCACTGGATATTCCACATAGCTCAAGGCAGAATCCAGCTCAACTTCGTCAGTTCTCAACACATGGGACGGATCTGGCTCATATTTTCTCAACATTGACACATGAAAAACGTCATGTATAGCTGCTAACTCGTCAGGCAGCCGCAATATATAAGCCAACTGTCCAATCCGCTCAACAATCTCAAATGGACCCACGAATCTAGGAGCTAATTTGCCTTTGAATCTGAATCACATCACGCTCTTAAAAGGATAAATCTTGAGAAATACTCGATCGCCAACCTCAAACTCCAAAGGTCTGCGTCTTCTGTTAGCATAGCTCGAATATCTATCTTGTGCAGCCTTTATTCTACTCCGAATTAAATCAATCTGATCTTTCATATGCTGCAAAAATTCAGGGGTAGACAGCTGTTTCTCACCAACTTCTTCCCAACAGATCGGAAACCTACACTTACGACCACACAGAGCTTCAAATGGAGCCATTCTGATAGTCACCTGGTAGCTGTTGTTATACGAAAACTCAACCACGGACAAAGAATCCTGCCAGCCACCATTGAAATCCATTACGACTGCACACATCATATCCTCTAAAGTCTGAATGGTCCTCTACTGACCATCTGTCTGTGGGTGGTAGGCTGTACTCATAGCCAATCTCGAACCCATCGCTGCTTGAAGACTCTTCCAAAAACGAGAAGTGAATCTTGGATCTCTGTCAGACACTATCGAAATAGGAACTCCATGCAATCTAACCACATGGTCGATTTACAGTTTTGCCATTTTCTTCATCGAACACCTCACATTATAAGTAATGAAATGGGCTGACTTTGAAAGTCTATCAATCACCACACAAATCGCATCGCATCCCCTACTCGATCAAGGTAGATGAGTCACAAAATCCATGGCGATGTGCTCCCAATTCCATTGGGGCACCTCTAAACTATGCAACAATCCTCCAGGTCTCATCCTCTCAGCCTTGAACTGCTGGAAATTCAGACACTTAGCAACAAAACCAGATATGTCGCTCTTCATGCCTTCCCACCAGTAGTGAGACTTCAAGGCATGGTACATCTTCCTCTCGCCGGATGCACACTATATCGATGGCGCTTCGTTCAGAATGGTCTCTTTCAAATCAATCAGGTTCGGAACCACTAACCTCCCTCTAAACCTCAAACATCCATCAGAAGTAACAGAGAAATCATCAGACTGACCACTTCGGGCTTTAATCTTCAACTCATGGATATATGGATCAGTCCTCTGCGCCTCCCTGATGTCACTCACAATCTGCGGTTCTACCTGAATCGAAGAAACCATGAAGTACTGATCACCCGGCTGGAACCGCCAACCAAAAGTACTCAACTGCTCGTAGACTTTTGAAACACTCAAAAACGAAAGCATTGCAGGCTGGGTCTTCCTACTCAAGGCATCGGCAATCGAGTTCATCCGCCCAGGCTGATACTGAATCTCACAGTTAAAGTCTTTGAGCAATTCCATCCAACGTCGTTGCCTCATATTCAAGTCTGGCTGCGTGAAGATATATTTCAGGCTCTTATGGTCGGTGTACACCACAAACTCTTCACCATACAGATAGTTACGCCAAATCTTCAAGGCAAACACTATCGCAGCCAATTCCAAATCATGAACAGGATACCTCGTCTCGTGAGGCTTCAACTGTCGAGATGCATATGCAATCACGTACCCGTTCTGCATCAGAACACAACCCAAACAACTCAGAGAAGCATCGGAGCATACAACAAATCCTCCAGATCCAGACGGTAGAGCCAAAACAGGAGTAGTAGTCAACTTCTCCTTCAACGTCTGAAAACTAGCCTCGCACTCGTCAGTCCAAACAAACTTCCTATCATTATGAGTCAACTGAGTCATAGGCCTGGCTAGCGAGGAGAACTTTTCAATGAAACGTCTGTAATAGCCAGCCAATCCCAAGAAACTACGGATCTCGGAAACATTCCTAGGTCTCTCCCAATTAAGAACTTCTTCGACCTTACTTGGATCCACCGAAATTCCTTGCGCTGAAATCACATGACCCAAAAAGATAAGTCTGTCCAGCCAAAATTCACACTTGCTGAACTTGGCACAATTGCGAGTCTCTCAATCTTTGCAACACCAATATCAGATGCTCCTTATGCTCTCTCAAACTCCTCGAATACACTAGGATGTCATCTATGAAGACGATCACGAACCGATCGATGTACTCGCTGAAGACGCGATTCATCAAATCCATGAAAACAGCTGGGGCATTCGTCAACCCAAACCGCATCACAAGAAACTCATAATGTTGGTGCAGCGGCGGATCCGGATCCCGTTCCCGAGGCGCAGCGGAAGATTTAAAAATTTGCACCGGAAACGGTCAATACATAATAATAAAGGCAATAAAACATCCATAGGGTGTTTTAGATCGGTACCTTGCTAGCGTCTAGGCGCCTGGCTTCGACCGATTTCACGAGGAAATCGGCACTTCAACGGTAGGCGGTTGTCGTTCTCCTAATCCGGTCCACGACTAGAATCACGACTTCAACGTCAGTCTGCACTAGAAAACGTGACGAATTTATAACTGACGGAATCTCCTTGTCGTGGTGGTCGGAACAAGTCCAACCACGACGGCAACGGACGGCGGCGGGCGGCGGTCGTGAGGGAGAATGGAGGGAGAGGGGCGGCTAGTGCTCTAGGGTTTGGAGTGTAGAGTTGTTGTGTTGTAAGTAACCCTAGCCTAGCTCATATATATATAGACATGTGATGGGCTTGTACCAGCCCAATGGGCCTGGAGCGGGCCCAGGTCCATATGAACATTCGGTTCAAGTCTATTACCGTGGCTTCATCATAATCCCGATCGACGATCAGATCGGACCGATCTACACAGTTTAAAAAACTGAGTATTATGATGCGAAAACAATTTTTCAGACCACCTAGTCCAAAATTGTAGTTTAGCCCCTCCAAGTTTCAAGGATAGTCAAACTAGCCCAAAATTTGGGGAAATTGCATTTTGACCCCTGTTGACTTTTAGGAAGTCGCACTTCCATCCTTACTCATCCTATGCTCAAAAAATTGAGCTCAGTCTCCGTGCAGGAATCGTGAAACCAATACTTGTGTGACCCTCAATGGTTCAGGGATACAGCTAGCCGTGGGCCCACAACATGTGTGACTCCGAAACTACATTTTTGGACTAGCCCATCGGATCATGGTAAAGCGCCTAGCAACATCGTCCCATGATCCCCTAGGTATCACTGATAGTGCCTGCAAGAACCAGTTGGTCATGGTTAGCGTACAGTACGGTCCTCTCAACACATATATCCCGATCAGATCAACGACCATTGGTATATCGAGAGTCGCTAGAGATCCAATAACCATGCATACATCTCGGAGATCAAATAGTGACATCGCGTGTGTTACTAGGTAAACCCATTTACCTAAAACACATCTAGTACTCTGGCCAGAGATTTATCACACTTTTATCTCCTCAGATAGCATAGGATATCCACGCACAAAGGCGAGCGATGAATCCTCGACAATGAAGCATCGACTCCTACATGCATGGGGACCTCACCCAATCCCGCCACCTAATGACCACAACTGAGTCGGTAAACGGGTCAAAGTGAGGAACCTATCATGTAGAGTCTCAATGGCGTTTCGAGTAGTGAGGGCTAATCTGTACAACCAAGACCTCGAACTTATCCACTCGACAAATGGTAACCACTTGGAAAGTCCGAACGAGGGTAGTTCGATAGATCACTAGGTCACTATCCATCTGCATGCTCAGAACATCACAATGTTCCCTACCAATGAAACATGATACTTCACATCGCAGATGCTAGTCTCAAGATCGGGCGGCCTTATCCTCATTTTGACGGCCCAATCGACTAGGAACGAGTTCAGAATACACAGTGACTATTAGATGTGTTTGATGATAGCCATCATATCCACTATTACATCTAACATACACTATGGTGCATTCAAGGTCTTTATCCAATACAATTGTTAACATTATAAAATAATGAAGATAAAGAATGCCATAAAACAATACGAATTTCATAAATAAAGATCGTTTTACAAAGAGTCAATGAGAACCCACACGCCACAAGTTGGCTAGTTGGGCATCTACTCTAACAATCTCCCACTTGCCCTAAAGCCAACTACTCATCAGACGCAGTCCCATTGTTTCGTGATGTTTTTCAAACAACGGTCCTGGCAAGGGCTTCGTAAGTGGATCAGAAATGTTGTCTGCAGAGGCGACTCTCTCGACTGCTATGTCACCTCTATCCATAATATCCTGGATTATGTGGTATTTCCTCAGTATATTTTTGGATATTTGGTGAGACCTAGGCTTCTTTGCTTGCGCAACGGCACCCGTGTTGTTGCAGTACACCGGGACTGGACCAACTCCTTCAGGGATTACGCCCAACTCTTGGACGAAATTCCTTATCCAAACCGCCTCTTTTGCAGCTGATGCTGCGATGTACTCAGCCTCAGTGGTTGAATCCGCGATGGTGTCTTGCTGTGAACTCTTCCAAGAGACAGCACCACCATTGAGCATGAATACAAATCAAGAGGTTGACTTCGAATCATCCACGTCACATTGGAAGCTAGAATCAGTGTAGCCTTCCAATTTCAGTTCACCATCCCCATAGTCATGAACATATTCTTAGTCCTTCGTAAGTACTTAAGAATATCTTTCACGGCATTCCAATGCATTTGGCCGGGGTTGGCTTGGTAACGGCTCGTGACACTCAGAGCGTATGCAACATCCGGTCTAGTTGAGATCATGCCATACATAATAATACCTATTGCCGAGGCATATGGCACACGTGTCATACTCTCTATCTCCTCATCAATCTTCGGACACATAGACTTGATAGAGTTACCCCGTGGCACATAGGTAGGTGTCCTCTCTTGGACTCTTCCATAGAGAACCTCTTAAGTATGGTATCGATGTAGATGGCTTGGGTGAGTCTGTCAGGCCTTGTGCTCATAACAGGGTAAAAACACACAAACACATACGGAAGCTATCAAAAAGCGGGTAAAATTTTCGCTTTTGTCCTGACGAGTTAAAACAATATAATTTAAAATAATGCAATACTCAAAATATATCCCAGTTTATAAAATCAACAACACAACAAATGGCTACAAGCCATAACAAAACAGTATAGCATACAACCACGTGTATCAGACTCCTACTACTGGATACAGCCACAAAGCACATGGCAACCCCCTGGCTAACTCAACTGATACATATAAATATGCTATACGCTACTGGGATACTCTAACCACCTCCTCGGGCACCGCCAGCTGGGTTAAAACCACGACCAGCTGTAAAACCTGGGTTCCCTGAAAAACAACACAACAAGGAAAACAACCAAGCCCTAGAGGGACATGGGGTCAAACCCGAGTACGGAGATCAACTATAAATCAGCAGTAAACAGCAAGAATAAAATGCAGATGCTATGCATGCAACCAGGGACAACAGCCGAAGGCTACAACCAAGAAAGGGAGCCAAATAACTCAATGCACAGCTCAACGGAAATCTGCAACAGAATATGTGGCCACGGTGAGTGTAGGACATGTGGGCGCTACACACTCACCCCTACTCGCCCACCCTTACCAGATGCATCAACAACCCAACCTATGAACTGTGGTAGCTAGCCACCCGGCGCATAGGGGAAATGAGAGTGCGGAATCACCGCTCGCCCTCGCATCCTGGTAAGAAAACAGAGAAAAAACAACGAACAAAGGCTGCAATAGCTGAATGGAATGCGTGTATACAACATGCTGGAACAACAAACATATAACCATATGCAACACAACAATTACACACGGTAAGCATGCACCGCTCTCACACAGAGCAACAACACTACACGGCAATCCATACACAGCCATCTCGCAATTTATCCAAGCCAGGTTCCATGCTGAATTACAAGCTCAAGATCCGTACCTCAATTTTGTGCAATAACTACCACCACAAGGAGCCCGAGAGATCTGGTTAGGAACATGCTGAACACACAACGTACAAGCATAAATCTCACGGGTCACAAGCACAAAACCCACGGCTGGGAGTTACAACTCAAATCAACAACTGATTCCAACAATACCACTAACAGGAAGCTTAAACAAAGGCTAAGTCTAAGATCTCAAAAACAATTCGAAGTTCCTCAACGACGCAACACACGGCCGAAGACAGCAACTTCGCGATCTCGCTCTAGCCAACAACAGCCTCCAATAATGGTATAGGATGGAAGAGCTTCTCGAGAGGAGTCCAACGCTACCTCAAACGCCCAAAACAACGGTCAGAAACGACGGGAATCACCGTATAAAATCAACGGTGAACAGTACTAGGGTTCGAGAAACAGAGGTCGACAATTGGGAGAATTTTACTAAGTATGGGATCTGGTATCTCAAATCGAAGACCAAGTCTTTCTTAAATAAATCTCGTGACTGCTGAAATCTGGCTAAAATGTCCATCGACAAAACCAGCAGTTGCTACAACCATCGACTGGTTCTCAAATCCAAAAGCTGGATTGTATAACACTCAAAAGCTGATACCAGACTTTGCATCAAAACGCTGCATTCCAACTTAATAAAACGGCGTCGCATATCTTACGTCATCAAATCCGGTCGATAACCCTCGCGCAATACCAGCCGCAAGCTACAGGAAACCACACGCAAGCTACAGGAAACCAGACGCAAGCTACAATAGAGTTGACCAATGTATACATCTACTCTCAGTTGGACAACCAGCAGGCACACGCGAACAGATCCCACCAGCTGGTACCAGACGCAACACTCAAAACGGCTTTGCACCAACTAATCAAAACGCTACCGTTTTGCCCTCAACAAACGATATAAAGTAACAGCTGGATACAAACATGCTACCAGCTTTCACTTAACACAACGCATCCAGATTTCACTAAAACCACGACGTTTAGGAATCTCGCGCTACCAAAACACGCTACGAATGGATTTCACCAAATCGACCAGCTCTCACAACCAGATCTCTACTCAAAAATACAAAAACTTCCAGAATTGCTTAAAATGAGAAATCTGACCCGAAAATACTAACCAAATTTCCAAACAGAGATCTGAACCACCAGAAATCTCTAAAATCCGATTAATCCGACAATTCAATCTTAATTACATTTCAGGTCTCACATTTCTCCCCCACTAAAAAGGATTTCGTCCCCGAAATTAAACAACAATCTGGAAATACAACTAAACAGCAAGATACACAACAGAACTCTGCCTAACACAAGCCAAGAGTTCAATATTACTGAGCAAACAATTAACAACAACTAGGGAAGAAATACAACCAAAAGCTACAAACTACTGGAAATTTAGCTCAACAGCTACTCAAACAGATGCGGCCACTCGCGCTGCATCTTTTCTTCCAGCTCACAAGTAGCTTCTTCCCTTCCATGTTTGCTCCACTGCACCATTACCAACGGAATGGTCTTATTTCTCAGTTTTTTCTCTTTTCTGCCAAGGATATGCAAGGGATATTCTTGATAACTCAACGTCTGATCTAGCTCCACTTCGTCAGTCCTAAGCACATGAGACGGATCTGGCTCATACTTCCTCAACATGAAAACATGAAAGACGTCATGTAGAGAAGACAACTCTGGCGGCAACAACAGCCGATACGCTAAAGGGCCAATCCTCTCCACAATCTCATACGGTCCTACGTAACGAGGGGCTAACTTTCCCTTGCGTCCAAAGCGCATAACACTACGAAACGGAGAAACTTTGAGAAATACACGATCACCAACCTCAAACTAAAGAGGTCGATGCCTCTTATTTGCATAACTGGCTTGGCGATCCTGGGCAGATTTCATCCCCTGTCGAATAAGATCCACATGATCTTTCATTTGCTGCACAAAGTCAGGGGCAGATAGTTGCTTCTCCCCCACTTCTTCCCAACATACCGGCGATCTGCACTTCCTGCCATACAAAGCCTCAAAAGGCGCCATTCCAATCGTCACTTGATAGCTGTTATTGTACGAAAACTCAACCAAAGACAACGCATCTTGCCAGCTACCTCCGAAATCCAACACAACAGCTCGCAACATATCCTCCAACGTCAGGATAGTGCGCTCAGATTGGGCATCTGTCTGGGGGTGATACGCGGTGCTCATAGCCAATCTGGTACCCAAAGATGTTTGCAAACTCTTCCAAAACCTGGAAGTAAACCTCGGATCTCGGTCGGAAACGATCGAAACGGGCACACCATGCAGTCTAACAACAAACTCAATGTACAACTTCACCATCTTGGGAATAAAATGTGCAGACTTCGATAGACGGTCTATAAACACCCAAATAGCATCGCATCCTCTGCTGGAACGAGGCAGATGCGTCACGAAATCCATAGCTATGTGCTCCCAATTCCATTGGGGCACTTCCAAACTCTGCAAAAGACCACCAGGTCTCATCCTTTCGGCCTTAACCATCTGACAAGTCAAACAACGAGCGACAAAACCAGCAACGTCACTCTTCAGGCCAGTCCACCAGAAGTGCGGCTTCAACGCATGGTACATCTTCCGTGCACCAGGATGAACACTCTGTCTGCTACAGTGCGCTTCTCGAAGGATCTCCTCCTTCAAATCAATCAAATTGGGCACAACCAACCTGCCCCGGAAACGCAAACAACCATCAAAAAAGACAGAATAATCTTCAAGTTCGCCAGCCCTGACCTTTAACTTCAACTCGTGGATAGATGGATCAGTCCTTTGAGCTGCTCGAATACTCGAAACAACCTGTGGCTCCACTTGGAACGATGAAACCACAATGCAATCCTCAGCCGGGTAGAATCTCCAACCCGTAGTGTTAAGATGCTCTTGATCCTTAGAGATGTACAACAAAGCAAGCATTTCACTAGCCTTCCTGCTCAAAGCATCCGCCACTACGTTCGACTTCCCAGGCTGGTATTTAATCTCACAATCAAAGTCCTTCAGCAACTCCATCCATCGACGCTGTCTCATATTTAAGTCAGGCTGCGAAAACAGATACTGCAAACTTTTGTGGTCGGAGTACACCACAAACTGCTCGCCATACAGGTAGTGACGCCAGATCTTCAACTCAAAAACCACCGCTGCAAGTTCCAAATCATGGAATGGATAACGAATCTCGTGCGGTTTCAACTGTCGTGAGGCATACGCAATGGCTCGACCATTCTGCATCAAAACACAGCCCAATACATTAAGCGAAGCGTCAGAACAAACAACGAATCCACCTGTTCCGGACGGCAGAGCCAACACAGGCGCAGTAGTCAACTTTTCCTTGAGCAGTTGAAACGCATTCTCACACTGCTCAGTCCATACAAACCTCTTGTCCTTCTGAGTCAATTGAGTCATCGGCTTTGCTATATTTGAGAATACCTCAATGAAGCGACGATAATAGCCAGCCAGACCCAAGAAACTACGAATCTCGGAAACATTCCTGGGACGCTCCCAATTCAGAACAGCATCAACCTTACTGGGATCCACCGAAATCCCCTCGGCTGAAATCACATGACCCAGAAATACAACATGATCCAACCAGAACTCACACTTGGAGAATTTAGCATACAACTGCTATTCTCTCAACCTCTGCAGGACAATTCCCAAGTGCTCCTTGTGCTCCCTTGGAGTCTTCGAGTACACCAAGATGTCGTCAATTAAAACAATCACAAACTGGTCTATGAACTCTCTAAAAACCCTGTTCATCAGATCCATAAAGACTGCAGGCGCGTTGGTCAAACCAAAAGGCATCACTAGAAATTCAAAATGTCCGTACCTTGTACGAAAAGCAGTCTTCGCGACATCTTGATCTCTCACTCTCAGCTGATGGTACCCTGAACGCAAGTCAATCTTTGAATACACCGTAGAACCTTGCAACTGATCGAACAGATCATCGATTCTCGGTAACGGGGACTTGTTCTTGACTGTCGCTTTGTTCAGTTGGCGAAATCAATGCACATCCGCATTGAGCCATCCTTCTTCTTCACAAATAAGATGGGCGCTCCCCGTGGCGACATACTAGGTCGGATAAAACCTTTCTCCAGCAAATCATCTAACCGCACCTTGAGTTCTCTCAACTCCGCAGGCGCAAGACGATAAGGGGCACGCGAAATCGGAGCTGTGCCGGGCACCAGCTCTATGTTGAAGTCAATCTCCCGCCTCGGAGGAAAACCAGGAATCTCCTCCGGAAACACATCCGGGAAATGTCGCACCACGGGAACGTCACTAAGCTGTACACGGGAAGAAGAAGACGCATCCAAAGCGTAGATCATAAAGCCAGCATTCCCCAAAGACAACAAGCTGAACATCTCCATAGCTGAGACTAAGGGAATCTTTGATCTAGAATCCTGGCCATAGAAGTACCACTTCTCGCCAGACAAAGGCCTATAACGAACAATTCCATGAAAACAATCCACAGAGGCCCTATAGTTGGACAGCACATCCATCCCAACTATGCAATCGAAATCCCACAGCATCAATCGGATCAAGTTCGCTAACAAGGCATTACTCACCAAACCGCAACACACCATCCAACAAAACCGTCCTGGGAGACCAAGCTCACACCACCAGGGGTAGACACGGATGCGGGCGACAATGGAGGATCCGGATACCGTTTCCCGGGGGCACAGCGGAAGTTAAAATTTTGCCCCGAGATATGTTCAATACATTAAAACTAATCAATAAATCATTCATAGGATGTTTATCGATTGTTACCTTGCTGGCGTCTAGGCGCCTGGCTCCAACCAGATTCACAGGGAATTATGGCTCTTGAAATGTAGGCGGCGGTAAATCGTCTAATCAGGTCCACGATCGGAAACGCGATTCCTCAATAAGTCTGCACTAGAAGATCTGACGGATTTTAGCACGAACGGATTCTTCTCATCATGCTGATCAAAACAAGTCCGATCACGAAGTCACCGACGGCGGGCGGCGGTGTGGCGGCGACGGTGGCGCTTGGAGGTGGCCGGCGGCGGCGTGAGGTTTGGGAGAGGAGGGGCGGCCGATTTTTTTTGTCTAGGGTTGTGTTCTAGTGTTTTGATTAAAGCCCTAGGTCATATCAACATATAGACCTATGATGGGCTTGAACCGGCCCATTGGACTTGGGTCATACCCAGGTCCATATGAACATTGGCGAATTTAAATCACTATGGTTTCATCATAACTCCGATCGATGATCAGATCGGACCGATCGACTCAGTTTTCAAAACTGAATGTGATGATGTGAAATTTTTTTTCCAGATTATCTAGCCCAAAATAGCAGTTTAGCCCCTCAACTTCAGGAAATCGCAATTTGACCCCTGTTGACTTTTAGGAAGTCACACTCCCAAAAATCCTTGTCCTATGATCAACACATTGAGCTCAGTTTGCGTGCGGGAATCATGAATCCAGTACTTGTGTGATCCTCAATGGTTCAGGGATACAGCTAGCCGTGGGCCCACAACCATTGTGACTCCGAAATCACAATTTCGGACTTGACCATCGGATCATGGTAAAGCGCCTAGAAACATCGCCCCATGACCCCCTAGGTATCACTGATAGTGCCTGCAAGAACCAGTTGGTCGTGGTAAGCGTACAGTAGTGTCCTTTCAACACATATATCCCGATCAGATCAACGACCATTGGTAAATCGAGAGTCGCTAAAAATCCGATGACTATGCATACATCTTGGAGATCGAATATTGACATCGCGAGTGTTACTAGGCAAACCCATTTACCTAAAACACATCCAGTACTCTGGCCAGAGATTCATACACTATTGTCTCCTCAGATAGCATAGGATATCCACGCATGAAAGCGAGCGGTGAATCCTAGACAACGAAGCATCGACTCCTACATGCATCGGGACCTCACCCAATCCCGCCGCCTAATGACCCCAAATGAGTCGGAAAACGGGTCAAAGTGAGGCGCCTATCATGTAGAGTCTCAATGACGTTTCGAGTAGTGAGGAATAATCAGTACAACCAAGACCTCGGACTTATCCACTCGACAAATGGTAACCACTTGGAAAGTCCGAACGAGTGTAGTTCGATAGATCACCAGGTCACTATCCATCTGCATGCTCAGAACATCACAATGTTCCCTCCAATGAAACATGGTACTTCACATCGCAGATGCTAGTCTCAAGCTCGGGCGGCCTTATCCTCATTTTGATGGCCCAATCGACTAGGAACGAATTCAGAATACACAGTGACTATTAGATGTGTTTCATGATAGCCATCATATCCACTATCACATCTAACATACACTATGGTGCAGTCTAGGTCTTTATCCAAAACAATTGTTAACATTATAATCATAATGAAGATAAAAAATTCCATAAATAAATGCGAATTTCATAAATAAAGATTGTCATGTACAAGAGTCAATAAAACTCACACGCCACAAGTTGGCTAGTTGGGCATCTACTCTAACAATCTCCCACTTGCTCTATATCCAACTACTCATCAGACAATGTCCCATTGTTTCGCGATGTTTTTCAAACAACGGTCCTGGCAAGGGCTTGGTAAGTGGATCAGCAATGTTGTCCGCAGAGGCGACTCTCTCAACTGCTATGTCACCTCTAGCCACAATATCCCGGATTATGTGGTATTTCCTCAGTATATGTTTGGATCTTTGGTGAGACCTAGGCTCCTTTGCTTGCGCAACGGCACCCGTGTTGTCGCAGTACACCGGGACTGGACCAACTCCATCAGTAATGACGCCCAACTTTTGGACGAAATTCCTTATCCAAACCGCCTCCTTAGCAGCAGCTGATGCTGCAATGTACTCAGCCTCAGTGGTTGAATCCGCGATGGTGTCTTGCTTGGAACTCTTCCAAGAGACATCACCACCATTGAGCATGAATACAGATCCAGAGGTTGACTTCGAATCATCCACGTCACATTGGAAGCTAGAATCAGTATAGCCTTCCAATTTCAGTTTACCACCCCCATAGACCATGAACATATTCCTAGTCCTTCGTAAGTACTTAAGAATATCCTTCATATCCTTCCAATGCAATTGGCCGGGGTTGGCCTGGTAGCGGCTCGTGACACTCAGAGCATATGCGACATCCGGTCTAGTTGAGATCATGCCATACATAATACTACATATTGCCGAGTCATATGACACACGTGTCATACTCTCTATCTCCTCATCAGTCTTAGGACACATAGACTTAGATAGAATGACCCCGTGGCTCTTCCATAGAGAACCGCTTAAGTATGGTATCATTTAGGTAGCTTGGGTGAGACCGATCATCCTTTTCGATCTATTCCGATAGATCTGTATTCCAAGAATATAGGATGCTTCACCGATGTCCTTCATTGAGAATCTACTAGACAACCATACTTTAGTTGACTGCATCATTTCTACATCATTCTCAATGAGTAGAATGTCATCAACATAAAGTACAAGGAATGTCACAGCGCTTTTAACTACCTTTTTATGTACAAATGGCTCCTCGGGATTCTTGATGAAACCAAATTCCTTAATTGTTTCATCGAATCTCAGGTTCCAACTCTTCAATGCTTGTTTGAGACCGTAGATCGATCTCTGAAGTTTGCATACTTTATGCTCACTTCTTACAGACGTGAAACCCTCAGGCTGCGTCATATAGATCTCTTCCTTAATGTTTCCATTAAGGAACGTAGTTTTCACATCCATTTGCCATATCTCATAGTCGTACCATGCTGATTTGGCAAGTAAGATTCTAATTGACTTTAACATTGCGACTGGTGAAAAGGTTTCATCATAGTCAACACCTTGCCTTTGAGTGTAACCTTTCGCGACCAGTCACGCCTTGTAGGTCAATACCTTACCATCAGGCCCAAGTTTCCTCTTGTATATTCATTTACACCCAATAGGAACAATTCCTTCGGGAGGATTAACAAGAGTCCAAACTTGGTTCGCATGCATTGAGTCAATCTCAGACCGCATTTCTTCAAGAAATAAACTAGAATCAGCATCGGAAAACGCCTCCTTGAAGGTTCTTGGATCACATCCAATAACTTGATCACCCTGATCATCTTCAAGGAGGAAACCATATCTTTCAGGAGCCCTAGGAACCCTTTCGGATCTCCTAGGTGCGACCATTTCTGGTACCGGCTCTTGAGGTGCGGGAGGTTCACTTGGTACTTCAGTTGGTTCTCGAACCTCTTCGAGTTCTACTATTTTGCCTTTTCTATCAAGTAGAAACTCCCTTTCCATAAAGGTGGCATTTCTAGAAACAAACACTTTTGTTTCGTTGGGATAGTAAAAGTAGTATCCAATAGAATTCTTTGGATACCCAATGAAGTAGCATAAGATGGATCTAGTATCCAGCTTATCTCCCACTGTCTGCTTCACGTAAGCAGGACATCCTCAAATCCTCATAAATGATTATTTGGGCGGTTTGCCCATCCATATCTCATATGGAGTCTTATCCACTGCCTTGGTGTGGACATTGTTCAAGAACATTACCGCCGTTTCGAGCGCATAGCCCCAAAACGAGGAAGGAAGCTCAGTGAAGCTCATCATAGATCGAACCATGTCCATCAGGGTTCGATTACGACGCTCCGCTACACCATTGAGTTGTGGTGTGGCCGGAGGGGTCCACTGCGAGAGAATCCCATTCTCTCTTAGATAGTCTTGAAATTCAGCACTCAAGTATTCGCCACCTCAATCGGATCGAAGTGCTTTAATACTTTTGCCTAATTGATTTTCTACTTCAGCCTTGAATTCTTTGAACCTTTCAAAAGATTCAGACTTGTGCTTCATTAAGTACAAGTACTCATACCTAGAGTAATCATCGGTAAATGTGATAAATTATGTGTGACCGTACTTAGTACCAATGCTAAGTGGACCACACACATCAGTATGGATCAAATCCAATAGGCCTTGCGCACGTTTAGGCTTGTTCATTCATTCTTGTAAATATTGCAAATCGAATTAGCAAACATACAAGAATATCCATCACTATCAAGTATAGAAACAGAAATAATGTTCTTTATTAACTCAGGAACAAATAAAACGTTTCTCAATAACAACTTAAAATCTGAAAACAGAAATAAATAAACATCTCCTATAGCTACTGCAGCAACTCTTGCTCCATTGCCCAGCCTCATGTGGGTCTCACCCTCTCTAAGACGTCATCTTCTTGTCATCACCTGCAAATCATTGCAGATATGAGATCCACATCCGGTATCAAGTACCCAAGAAGTCGAATTAAGCGACATATTTATTTCGATATAGAACATACCTTTTGCAGTTCGTAACTGCTCGAGGTACTCCTTGCAGTTCCTCCTCCAATGCCCAGGCTTGTGGCAGTGGTGGCAAACATCCTCGGTCTTGTTTGGCTTGGAAGTCTTTGCCTTGGGCTTCTTAGTGGGATTTTCCTCCTTCGCAGGGGCAGAATGCTTCTTACCCTTGAGTTTGGGCCCCTTATTCGAGAGGAAGAAGAGCCCATAAGGAGGACGGGCTTGTCCTTCTTTATGGTCCCCTCGAACACGACCAACATGTTAACCACCTCTTCGAGGGTGGCTGCCAGCTTGTTCATGTTGAAGTTGACCACAAAGGGGTCGAATGCAGTGGGTAGTGAGAGGAGAAGCACATCCACAGACAGCTCATGTGGTAGTGTGATATCAAGGCCCGCCAACTTTTCAACGAGCCCAATCATACGAACCCCATGCTCGTGGACCGAAGTCCCATCGCGCATGCGGCTCGTCATAAGCTCCTTGACAGTGGTGAACCTCTCATGTCGAGAGTTCTCCCCATACAGTTTCTTAAGATGAAATAGTATGTCAGCAGCATACTTCGTCTTCTCAAAGCACCGTTGCATTTCGTTGGACATCGATGCCATCACATAGAATCGAGTCTTAATCTCGTCGTCCCACCATTGTTTAAGCGTAGTCAGCTCCTCAGGGCTGATATCGGCAGGGGCTTCCTTCGGAGGGCTCTTCTCTATCGTATAGAGAAGTTTATCCGAAGCCAACACAATGTTGAGGTTTCGAAGCCAGTCTTGAAAGTTCAGACCGGTGAACTTGTTGAGTATAGCAGCGAGTGGGTTTTTGATCGAAGACATTATAAGCAGTTTATACTGAAAAAGGAAAAAAAGACATGCATTACTAACTATATGTGAAAAACGCTAAGACATAAAACAAGGTCATTTAGTTTTATGAATTACCCTCCCACTATTTTAACTATTTCACCACCCTCTAATGAAATCGAGAAAACAATTTTCCTTAGTGGGTACACAGAGTCCAATCGAGCGATCATGGTCCCGAATAATATCAGCCAACCATGACCCACAAAAGGTAGAATCCCATTGCAACCGGTGCAACCTCCATGTATTTACCTCACGTCTAGTATGGGCCCAATAATATGACGCCGATTACTATCACGTGTCAAGACGTAGTGGTCGATGCTTTGAGCAGGAAGGCTAGTGAGATGCTTGCGTCGTTGTACATCTTGAAGGATCAAGAGCATCTTAACACTACGGGTTGGAGATTCTACCTGGCTGAGGATTGCGTTGTGGTTTCATCGTTCCAAGTGGAGCCACAGATTGTTTCGAGTATTCGAGCAGCTCATAGGACTGATCCGTCTATCCACAAGTTGAAGTTAAAGGTCAGGGCTGGCGAACTTGATGATTATTCTGTCTCTTCCGATGGTTTTTTGCGTTTCCGGGGTAGTTTGGTTGTGCCCAATTTGATTGATTTAAAGGAGGAGATCCTTCGGGAAGCACACTGCAGCAGACATAGTTTTCATCCTGGTGCACGGAAGATGTACCACGCTTTGAAGCCGCACTTTTGGTGGGCTGGCCTGAAGAGCGACGTTGCTGGTTTTGTCACTCGTTGTTTGAACTGTCAGATGGTAAAGGTCGAAAGGATGAGACCCGGTGGTCTGTTGCAGAGTTTGGAAGTGCCCCAATGTAATTGGGAGCACATTGCTATGGATTTCGTGACGCATTTGCCTCGTTCTAGCATAGGATGCGATGCTATTTGGGTGGTTATAGACCGACTGTCGAAGTCTGCACATTTTATTCCCTATGGGATGACCTTCTCATTGAATAAGATGGCGAAGCTGTACGTTGATTTTGTGGTTAGACTTCACGGTGTGCCAGTTTCGATTGTTTCCGACCGAGATCCGAGGTTTACTTCCAGGTTTTGGAAGAGTTTGCAAACAGCTTTGGGTACCAGATTGGCGATGAGCACCGCGTATCACCCCCAGACAGATGGCCAATCTGAGCGCACTATCCAGACGTTGGAGGATATGTTGCGAGCTGTTTTATTGGATTTCGGAGGTAGCTGGCAAGACGCGTTGTATTTGGTTGAGTTTTCGTACAATAACATCTACCAAGTGACGATTGGTATGGTGCAGTTGGAGGCTTTGTATGGCAGAAAGTGCAGATCGCCGGTATGTTGGGAAGAAGTGGGGGAGAAGCAGCTATCTGCCCCTGACTTTGTGCAGCAAATGAAAGATCATGTGGATCTTATTAGACAGCGGATGAAAGCTGCCCAGGATCTCCAAGACAGTTATGCGAATAAGAGGCGTCGACCTCTTGAGTTTCAGGTTGGTGATCGTGTATTTCTCAAAGTTTCTCCGTTTCGCAGTGTCATGCGCTTTGGACGCAAGGGAAAGTTAGCCCCTGTTACGTCGGACCGTATGAGATTGTTGAGAGGATTGGCCCTTTAGCGTATCGGCTGTTGTTGCCGTCAGAGTTGTCTCCTCTTCATGACGTCTTTCATGTTTCCATGTTGAGGAAGTATGAG